>CAOJCR014549908.1:0-10796 GCA_948330485.1 Euphorbia neoarborescens | reverse complement strand
ATAATAAAAAATATTGCAAAATGAATTGAGGAAGCATATAAAGATAAGGCGTTTGTACTTAGAATACAGGATGCTGATTGTGTGCTATCAAATTTCCCCACACTTAAACCTTGCTTGTCCCCGAGTAAGGAGAACGAATTGATAAATCGGTTCAGATGTACAAATGTTTCAAACAAGTTAAGGGAGAAAAATGAAAGTCATAGAGCACCTTTCCAATCTTGTATTAAAGAGTGGACCATAGATCCCCTATGTATGATTCAGGATAAATACCGAATTAGGGTGAGTATAGGTGGATGAACTAGACCGAGCCAAACAATCGAAGTGAGTCTTGTGTTAGGAGAGATTTATAAAGAGCTCCTTATGGGGGATTACATTCTTGTTTATAGCCTTATTGGGTTAGTGAGTCTTCTTAACCTCAAATTGTAGAGAGCAATCCTATTGGGACTTTCAGTTCACATATACTTCATAAATAGTTATACTAGATCTGGTGGGATTCTACTATGGGTATTCACGAGTTATTACTAGGTCTTTTTTTTCAAGATCTAATGTCGCTTTACGTACACTTATTTCCTCATCCAGATCTGAGCGCTCTACTTTCCTTGGCTAAGACAGGCTCTTATTTGGGTTAGTAATGGCTGCTATTCAAGTTGCATTCTACCCATAAGGTTTTGAATGTAAATCCCATTGTATTTATCTATGGGGGTTGACAAGTTGGTCATCCCTTATTTGAGCAAAATATGTAACACTCGGTCACTTTAATTGTATTGCTATAAAAATCCATGAATAGTAGTAGCTAAGCCTTTTGCCATCTGACCTATAATCTACTTGGTCCGGTTGACTCAGCACATTGATTCGAAAATCATGTGAGTCCCCATATTAAAAAATAGATTTGGATTTTGATCTATGACAATCATGATAACTTGACTTAACTAGCATGCAACACTCAACAATAAGCATTAATACCATTCCATCAACTCATAAATTTCTTAACATGCTTCCTATATTCGAAAATTTTCAAAAATTTTACCTTTTACCCCAAACCTACAGGATTTAGCAATGGCAATGGCTATACCCCCCCTTCCCACACACTTAAAATATCACTTTGTCCTCAAAGTGTAATGAGAATCAAAGAAAGAATTGAGAATCATTAAGTAAAGAGGGAAAGGAGTAAAGAAGCTCCCTGAGTGCTGAATGCAATGCGGTGAGTGAGATCTGGTAGATGGGTGGATGGATGATTGGGACATTGTAATTGAAGAGATTCAGACGGGGGGTCAAGCTCCTGCAAAAATCAAGAAAACAATACCAAAGAATATAAAGGAAATATGTACACAGATACTTACAGAGTCACTATTGGAGTGGGTGAGAAGATGGTGCATTGGGCGATTGGATGGATGTGAGTTGGGCAGATAGATGGACATCCGGGAGAGCGGGTCAAAGAAATAGAGAATAAGTCACCACCTAAATCTCCCAGTAGATACGGCTTACAACGATGTCCATTGACTTTGAATGTTTGGCCCTTTCTCTAACTCAACTATCCCGTAAGGAAAAATGCTTTGGATTTTGAAAGGACCAGACCACTTGGATTTTATCTTCTTAGGAAAGAGTTTGAGGTGGGAGTCGTATAAGAGGACCAGATGTTCGAGTGCAAACTCCTTCCGAATAATATGTTTATCATGCCAAGCCTTTGTCCGCTCCTTGTATAACTTGGCATTCGCATAAGCATTCCTTCTTAACTCCTCAAGCTCATTTAATTAGAGGAGTCTCTTCCTTCCATCTTGTTGCAGGTCAAAGTTTAGTGCTCTTGCTGCCCAGTATGCCTTATGTTCTAATTCCACCAGGAGGTGGCATGAATTTCCATACACAAGCTGATACGGCGTAACTCTAATCGGGGTCTTGTATGTGGTTCGATAAGCCTATAAAGCATCATCTAGCTTTAAAGACCAATCTTTCCTTGAGAAACTTACCATATTCTCTAGTATCCACTTCAGCTCTTGGTTGCTGACTTCCACTTGGCCACTACATTGAGGGTGGTAAGGAGTAGTGACTCAGTGTGTAACCCCATACTTCTTTAAAAGAGCTTCTTTGAATCAGTTACAAAAATGAGTTCCTCCATCACTGATTAATGCTCGGGGAGTTCCAAATCTTGGGAAAATCACTTGCTTCAGAATTCTTTGGACAACCCTTGAATCATTGGTGGCGGATACAACTACTTTAACCCATTTGCTTACATAGTCCACCATTACCAGTATGTACTTGTTCCCCATAGAAGATGGGAAGGGTCCTATGAATTCAATACTCCATACATAAAAAATTTCAACTTCTAAAATAACACTTTGAGGTATCTCATTCTGTAGAGAAATGTTCCCAGTTCTTTGGTATTAGTCACAGGTGGCCAAAAAATTACGTCCATCTTTGAATAGAGTAGGCTACCAAAATCCGCACTGTAAAACTTTAGCGGCTGTCTTTTGGGTACTGTGATATCCCCCTAAACTTAGAGTATGGCAATGAAAAAATACATCTCGCATTTCATCTTCTGGGAGGAATCTTCTTATTAATCCATCTCCACATCTCTTGAATAGAAGAGGTTCTTCCAAGTAATAGAATCGAACATCATGCAAGAACCTCTTCTTCAGCCTTGTATCCATATCCGGCGGTAGCACTCTAACGACCAGGTAATTCACATAATCAGTATACCACAGTGGATCCTTTGAATTTGATCAGATAGCTCCAACTTATATGGCCATCACATGCTTCCCTTGGAATTCATCTCGAATTGGGATTCCATCATCTTGCTCCTTGAGTACATCCGGGTTGAGCAGGGAAAAATGATCAGCAACAAATTCTCATACCCCTTCTGATCTCAAATTTCCCAATCAAATTCTTAGAGCAATAGCATCCATCTGATCAGCCTTGGCTTGGCATCCTTCTTCTTGAACAAGTACTTCAGGGCATCATGATCTGAATACACAATCACCTTCTGTCCCACCAGGTAAGAGCAAAATTTATCAAAAGAGTAAACATTCCCCAATAATTCCTTCTTGGTGGTGGTGTAATTAACTTGGGCACTGTCCAAAAGCTTGCTAGCATAGTAAATAACATAAGGCTTGCTATCCACTTTCTGTCCTAGGACTGCTCCCACTGCGTGGTTGGATGCATCACACATGATCTCAAATGGGAGTTCCCATTTGGGCAGTTGTAAAATCGCTGCTGAGATAAGGGCTGTTTTCAGCAAATTAAAGGCCGAGAGATAGGCTTCATCAAATTTAAAATTTGAATCCTTTATAAGAAGGTTTCAAAGAAGTTTGGATATCTTTGAAAAATCTCGGATGAACCGTCGGTAAAATCCCACATGTCCTAGGAAACTCCTCACATCCTTAACCCAAGTTGGGAGGCAGCAGATTTTCAATTACTTCTACTTTAGCTCGGTCAACCTGGATCCCCTTGCTTGACACTAGATGGCCTAAGAAAATACCTTCTTAGACTGCAAAATGGCATTTCTCCTAGTTTAACAACATTTCATGCTCGTTACACCTGTTAAGAACCTTAGACAGATTGGTAAGAAAAGTGTGAAAGGTATCACCGTATACGCTGAAATCATCCATAAATACCTCCACACAATCATCAATTAAATCACTAAAAATACTAAACATACAGCGCTGGAATGTGGCAGGGGCATTACACAAACCGAATGGCATCCTTCTAAAAGTAAAGGTGACATAAGGAAAGGTAACAGTTATCTAGGCCTGGTCATCTGGGTGAATAGGAATTTGGAAAAAACCACTTAGACCATCTAAATAACAAAAGAAATTAAATTTTGCAAGTCTTTCAAGAACTTAGTCTATAATGGGTATAGGAAAGTGATCCTTCCCAGTGGCTTTATTTAGTTGTCTATAATCTATTCACATTCTCCACCCTGTGACCGTTCTGGTAGGAACCAGGTCATTGGATTCATTCAGTACCACAGTGATGCCTCTTTTCTTGGGGACAACCAGGATACGAGTGACCCACTCACTATCACTTATACTATAAATGATGCCATTGTCAAGAAGTTTAATTACTTATTTCCTCATAACTTCTTTCAAAGTTGGGTTGAGCCTTCTTTGAGCCTCAATGAATGGCTTACTACCTTCTTCTAAATAGATTCGGTGCATGCATAAGGAGGGACTAAGACCTTTCAAGTTATAGATAGAATATCCTAATATGTTCTTGTGCTCAAGTAACACATCAGACAAAGCTTCAACTTGAGGCTTGTATAAAGAAGCATTACAAATGATGGGCTTGGTAACATTCTGGGCAATAAAAGCATACTTTAGATTAGTGGAAAGTGGCTTTAATTCAACCGGTGACTCAATCGGTTCGGCTAATGTAACCAAATCCTCATCTCTTTACAAGGGTTCATTCCTTCAAAAAATTCTACCTTTGGGTGCATAAGGAGATACATCCAGTGCATCAACAAATTTCGTAGATTTTAAGTTCTCATGTTCGAGACATTCAGGTTTGGACAATTCAAAATATGTAGGGTCTCTATTCAAACAAAGATCAAGCGTATCATGCACACAAGAGTTAATTACATCAGGGCTGTTAATCCTACATACATTCTCAAAAGGAATGGTCTTCTGCATGGTCTTATGCATTTCGAATTCTATAGTTTTATTGTCTACCTCTAAAAAAATTTTACCGTTACTCAATGATAGCTCCAGCAGTAGCTGAAAATGGGTGGCCAAATAGAATTGGTATATCCTGGTCTACTTCTATGTCCACTACAATAAAGTCAATAGGAAAAACAAATTTCCTACCCGGGTAGGTACATCTTTTACAATCCCCATTGGGTACTTAAGACTTTTATCTGCCATGGATAAGCCAACTTTTTATGCCAGAATTTTTAAAAAATGAGTAAGGCATAAGGCTCACACTAGCTCCTAAATCATAAAGAGCCCGTTCGTATGTGGTGCCACCAATAGTGCAAGGAATCGTGAATGAACCCGAATCTTTATGCTTCTGGGGCATATATTTCATAAAGGCAGGGGATTCATGCAAGATGGCCACCACGCTTGGGTCTCTCAATTTATCTTTGTGATTTATTATGTCTTTTAGGAATTTTACTCATGAAGGCATATCATGCATGCAATACATCAAAGAATGGAAGAGTAACAGCGATATCTTTCATATATTCCAATAAATTTCCAAATTTTTTATCCAATCTGTTCCTCATCAAATTTTATGGAAACGGTATAGTGGAAAGGTCTACCTCTGTACTGTCCGGATGAGATCTAGATGGCTTGTTTGCTTTAGCTGGTTCGACTTCTTTGCTTGGTTTGAGAATTTTACTAGTCTTGGGACCAGATGCTTGACTTTGATCCGGTTCCTCTCTGACTTGCTTTCCTTTAGCTTTATTCTCCTTGGGCATTGGGATTTCAACTTCTTTGCCACTTCTTAATAACTTCGTTATGAGCCAGAAGTTGATCAATTTTGCTTTCTAGCGCTGCCACTCGCTTCTCAGCACTCTTATTAACATTCAAATACCCCAGATAAATTTATCCATGAAGCTCTTTAAATCATCTTTCGGTAAGGGTGCTTGTTGAGGAGGCTATTGATACTATTACGGTGGCTGATAAGATTGCTGTGGATTTAGTATTGCTGAGCTGGAGCCTAGTAGGGAGGATACAACGCTTGATAAGTTGCTCTTGGATGGAAACCAGGAGGATTTGGTGGTCTGCTTTGTTGGACAGGGTTAAGAGTAGAAGATTGGTTGGACCATGAAAATCCCGGATGCTGATGCTAAGGAGGCCATAAGCTGTAATTCCCTTGAGGGAATCTCTAATTAGGTTGGTCTTGCAGAAAAGTGAAATCTTCACTTACAGTTATAGGAAATTCTTCATAGGTGTGAGGACCTCCACACATGCTACAAGCACTTTGTAAGTTAGCCACTCGATCCACTTCCTCTATAGATTGCTTCCCGAGAGCTTTAGTCAATGCTTCAATCTGAGCTCTTAGCATGTGGATTGAATCTAACCCTAATACTCCTCTTCCTCTTCAAACATCTCGAGATGATTCATCCCCATAAAAACTTTGCGATGCTAAGTCTTCAACTAATTCTATACATTCCTCTAGAGCCATAGTCATCCATTTCCCATTGGCTCCTGCATTGAGCATGTTTTTGTCTTCATCTAATATGCCGCCATAGAAAACTTTCATAAGGTGCCAAGTTTCCATATTAAGATGTGCGCATTGCCTTTGTAAATCTTTAAATCTTTCCCATGATGTATACAATGATTCTCCTCTCTGCTACCTAAATTTAGTGATGGCATTCCTAAATCTAGCAGTCTTGTGAGGTGGGAAGTACTTATAGAGAAAATCTTACTTCAGTTGCTCCCATATAGTAATGGAATTGGGCGGGAGGCTTCTTAACCATGTTTGTGCATCCTCTCTTAGTGAGAAAGGAAAAAGCCTTAATTTGATTATATCCTCAGATGCTCTAGCTATCTGGAAAGTCTTGCATACATTATCGAAATTGGCCAAGTGAGAGTAAGGATTCTCACCCTGTCTCTCGTGAAAAGTGTTGTGCTGAACCATAGAAATTTTGCTAGGCTTGATCTCAAAATCTCCTTCTACTATTGGAGGCATGACAATGGGTCCTAGATTAGCTCGAATTGCTAGCATGGCATAATAATCCATGGTTATCCTATTCGGTTGAGCCATTTCTTCTACCGAATACTTCTTTGCTCTGGGCGGACAGTGTATATTCTCTGGTAACGGATGTGCTTGCAGTTCAGGTAAAGGATGATTGGCTCGGTTTCTCTATTCTCTTCTTAAATTCTGCAAGGTATGCTTAATTTCTGGATCAATGGGTACCACATCTTGATTGCTTCGTGATCTGTGCATAAAAATTCATGAGATAGCAGTGACTGGATTTAAAGAATAACAAAAGTTACATGGCGGTAACAAATTGAAAATAGAACAAAATAAATGATAAACACACTCAGACTCAAAACAATGATTGTAAGGTTTCAGGTTTGTTCTAAGTCATGGGAATGAATAGAACTACAAATCTATGCATTAGTTGATTGCAAGACAATCAAGGATGCAGATAGATGTGGACCCCACATGGTCATGGACAGATCTGCATATGAAACACTATATGGTGAAGTCATCATTGCTGTGTTTCTTAGGTAGGACTTGTTTCATCCTTATACTTGAGAGCATTACATCATTGCAAGGTAACTCATGCACTTTGACATACACCTAAAGTATCTGTAATTGGATGCAAGTATGGGTATGATCAGGAGGTCATTCAAGGACTTACAAAATGATTTTTACTTAGAGATTTGGCCTGTTATGAACCGAGTTAACCAAGGTCAAACCACAGGGATCATGGCGTGTCAAGATAGGTGTTCGGTGTGAGTGTGTAAAGAATGGGAAAATCATAAAAATGGTGATCCAGAAAAAGGGGAAATAAAGAAAAATAAAAACACAACTAAAGGAGTGAGTAAGAGCCTTTGGGAAGTGCTTAGTATGTGATAGAGATAAAACTGATGGAGAAGAGTATGGGTGACATCCGATCCGATAATGGTCCCAAACACTCTAATACCTGGTATGCATACGTATGGATTGATAGAGAAATAGGCAGGCGGAAACTTATCTCTAGGATGACCACCCTTATTTAGCCGGGTCTACCTCGGGCTTAACTCTTTCCACACCCGAGTGCTCGATTAGTTTGCATTAGTTGTGAGTTCTCCTTAAATCATTCGGGATACTGAGAGTATTATCTCTAACCTCCCAGAAATCATGAGATTCCACTACAATGATCTATTATCAGCTCACACTCTCGCGGCAACTAATAAATCAGTGACGTTAATACGGTTGGCCAAGCCATATTGAGCCGAGAAAAAAATAATAGGAAATCCAATCCATACATACTCTTAAAAAGGAACCCCAAACATTGCAAATGTTCAAAAACCTATTATTGATAGAATGTCACCCACACAGTGGGTTAGTTACACATGGTTGAAAGAAGAAACACAAAAATAAACATAAATGAAAACTTTAGGAATACAAAGAGAATAAAAAGAAGCAAGGGAAAGCAAACTAAAGTAAAATACTCCCTTCTCTTACAGCTGGAGATAGTCACCAATGCTAGGTCTGTGGGGAAGGATGAAGGCTGTTAAATGATGAACACAATGATGAAGAAGATGATGAGCTTCCCAAAACCTTCAAGCTACTAAACCTAAGCTAACACAAAGCTAAGCTAGAAAGGAAAGTTGTAGAGAAAATGTTGTAAAAAAATTACAATTGATGAATGAATAATTATAAAAATCCCAACTTTGGGGTATATATACTCCTAAAAAGGTGGCTATCAAATCAAAGGTAAGGTGGCAATTGACTTTTCTACCAACTCGCACAAATATGTCCTATCCACATCAACTTTGTGATGATGGCCATACCAAGTTGGTAAAGGTGTCAGTCCGGGCCCACACCACTTCTTTTCTTTTTGGGAATTTATGACCGTCTAACCAGATATACTGCTAAGAATCATTCGCCCCATTCATGTTCTCTATCGGGTGAAGATGGTGCCAGGCCGAGTCCTTCTTTCTGCCGAACCAGATCTACTTGGCACCAGGAAACATGAAGCAAATTTGGTCAGAGGGTAGAAAGGGAAGTTGTCCTTTGATTTTACTCCATTCTATCTTTTATAGATCCGGGAGTTCTTACATCATTCGGGCTCTTCCTCATACGCCTCGTATTCATTCAGGTGTGAGTACTCCATGAGCTCCAAGTTTCTGCTTAAAAATACATCTGGATAAAATTTGCCACAAAAGTATTTGAAATTAAGCATAAGCAACCATATTATCGTTATAAATATTATTTCAGGGCCCTTGCCGAGTATGGTTCTTTCGATTGGGAAATGATCAGAAATATCGCAAAATGAATTAGGGAAGCATGTAAAGATAAGGCATTTGTACTTAGAATATAGAATGATGATTTCATGTTATCATCGGTTGAGCCAGTGAACATGTAGTTGATGTCAATGTGTCAAAGGATTTACCACTTAATACCCACTGAGATAACACCGGCCACTTGATGGATTAGGATTTAGAGTGTGTGGCCGCACCCAACTCATTTGCCTCAACAATCTAATCTAGATCAAGTAAGATATAATAGTATGGGATGACAGAGCCATGCCCCTTACTGTAAATGTATCTTCAGATATAAGCTGGTAAAGGATAATGTAAGTACAGCTACCGATACGGTTTAATCTCTACTATAGATGCTGCTAGCTATCTTAATTGGGTGCTATTGTGCATTTGCTAGAACCCACATAATAGTCTGTAGGAATTGGTCCTGCTGCCAACATAAAGACAGCCCCATAGGATCTTGCACATCAAACTTTTAGCTTCGGATGAGTTGGTTTATAAGGATGGATCAGATTAATTAAATAAATATGGATTGAAGAAATCATATTTCATTTAATTAATAAATTAAATCTAAAATATTTAATTAGTAGATTCACATGTGGCAATTAATTAACTATGAATTAATTGAATTACATATGGTGAATAATTTAATTAAATAAATTGCATAGAATTTTAATTGAATTAATTCATAGTTAAATTATTTGACCAATTTATCGTTCGGTGAAATTGAAAGATTAAAATATAATGCGTTGATTAAATTAACCATTTACAAAATCAAATTTGAGTCTGTAGAATTGAACTGGACAGATCAAAGTAATTGGACCCACAAAACTAAAGGGGCCTGCGTTTTTTAAGCCTAGACCCATTAGGGTTTCTATAGTCCAATTATAAAAGGAAAAGATGAATGAAAATTAGGGTTTAGGTGATTAGAGTTTGCATTAACCCTAAAGTAAGAAGAGAGAATTCTTTTGTTCATCTTTTTATGGAACATTTGATTCAGCCTAGACCCTACTAGCATTGATCCATAGCCGAGAGGAGTTCGTACATTACACTTTGGTTAGATCGCCAGAATTCAGTGGCATCTCGAAAGAGATTAAATAGTAACCTTCAGATCTTCCTATTTACTTTCTTCTGCAAACTCTAATTCTTCCAATAGGATAGACGTGTAATCAAATCCCTTAGATTCACCAAACGGTTCCTATGGGAATTGAGTCCAGAAATTTTAAAAGCCTTTTGCCACGCCTGTTGAGTTTTTGAGCCTAAATTCGATCACCTATATATACTTTTCTATCTTAGTTAGGAACTTATCTAGTACAGCTAAGTGTTCATCCCTCGTGTTAGATTTTACAACCATATAATCCATATAAACCTTTACCTCTTTATGAATCATGTCATGGAGGGGAGTAGTCACTGCCCTCTGGTAGGTTACCCTAGTGTTCTTTAATCCAAATATCATGACCCTACAGAAATATGTTCGCCACTCTGCTATGAATGTTGTCTTAGCCTTATCCGCAACTGGCATCAAGATCTGTTTGTATCCTCAAAGCCCATCCATGAAGGAGTACATGACTGATCTGGTAGCGCTATCTATTAGCATGTCAATATGTGGCATGGGAAATCATCCTTTTGTGACGCTTTGTTCAAATCCCTAAAGTCAACACAGATTTGACCCGACCATCCTTCTTACGAGTTGGTACTACATTAGCCGACCACTGGGAGTACTCCAACACCTCAGTAAAATTTTCCTGCAGTTGTTTCTAAATTTCTTCCTTAACCTTTTTGGCCCATTCTAATTGCAACCTTCTGAGTTTCTGCTTTTCTAGCCTTACATTCAGATTTGAAGGAATTCTATATTCTGTAGTGTCTGTAATACCCCAAAATTCT
>CAOJCR014542015.1:0-11084 GCA_948330485.1 Euphorbia neoarborescens | reverse complement strand
AAATTTCAATGGAACTCAGATATGAGTAATTTAGGTTTTTATGCCACGAAAGTTAATGTGACTCAAATATAGGAGATTAGGCTTTTTGTGCCCGGTAGATTAAATGAGTAATAACTCAAGTTATTCAAATATGAGTAATAACTCAAATGGAACAACTCATTCTTATTTTGAGCCATTTTTTTGGCTCAGTCCTGGTTCTTTATGAGTAATAACTCAAATAGAATAACTCAAATATGAGTGGATAAGCTTTTGCACCCGGTAGATTTGATGAGTAATAACTCAAATATGAGTGGACAGGCTTTTGAGCCTGGTAGATTTAACTCAAATATGAGTGGACAGGCTTTTGCGCCCGGTAGATTTGATGAGTAATAATTCAAATAGAATAACTCAAGTATGAGTAAGCAGGTACTTTTGTGAGTAATAACTCAAATAACTCAAATATGAGTAATTAGGTACTTTTGTAAGTAATAACTTAAATATAAGTAAGTTGGCCTTTTATTCAACCTTCTGGACCCACTATCGGGGAAGTATACAAATGGTGACCCGGGATTGCTACCTCGTTAAAAACTTGACCAAGGAAAAACCAGTGGGAAAAACCGTTAATCAGGGAAAAAGAGTATAGCAATTTGTTACCTGGTCAATCTAAAGGATAATATTTCCTTAAATTATAATGTTCCATATTCGGGGATGTCCTTCCGATTCAATTGCTGTAGCTAATATGTTCCCGGGCCAATTGCACTTTTAACCATGTATGGCCCTTCCCAGTTAGCTCCCATCTTGCCTTTGCCTTCCCGGCTCTGGGATGCTTCAGAGGCTTTTAAGACTAAGTCTCTTATCTTAAGTTGCCTACCTTCGATTTTCTTGTCCTGGTATCTGGCAATTCTGCTTTTGTATGCCGCCATCAAAATATAGTCCTTTTTTCGCCTTTCTTCCAGAGAATCCAGTTTATTGTGGATCTTAAGCTTATTTTCCACGGGTGAATAGTGAGTCACCCTTTCACTTGGGGCCCCTATCTCAGTCGGGATGACAGCCTCCATACCATAAGTGAGTGAGAAGGGGGTTTCCCCTATGGCTATTTTAGGAGTAGTCCGGTATGCCCATAGAACATAATTTAAATGATCCGGCCATACTCCCTTATGCTTTAATAGTCTTTTTCGGAGCCCATCTTCGATGACTCGATTGGTGACCTCTATCTGGCCATTAGTTTGGGAAAGAGCTACCGAAGAGCATCGATGCTCTATTTTTAGATTTCCACATAATTGCTTGAATTTCTATGAAATGAATTGAGTGTCGTTGTCTGTAGTAATTTGTTTGGGATCCCAAACAGGGTAATAATGTGATCTTCTACAAAGGTAATAACCTTCTCGGGAGTTATGGTGCTCAAAGCCTCTGCTTCTACCCATTTGGTGAAGTGATCTACGGCCACGATAAACCATTTTCTCTGCTTGCTCGCTTCTGGTATAGGTCCAATAAGATCAATTCCCTAGGTGCTAAAATGTAAATTGGTTTCTGGCTAACTGCGGGTTGATGCTTTCTTGTTGCATTGATTTGGCACTGCTGGCACCTCTTGACATATTCCACAATATCTTCTTTCATGGTCTCCAAAAAATATCCTGTCAGCCGAGTCCTCCTTACCAGGGTTGTTTCCCCTAGGTGTGCTCCATAGATTCACTCATGCATCTCTCTTAGAATATAGAGTCCTTCGTCCCTAGCAACACACTTGAGCCAAGAATGAGTGAAGGATCTTCTTATCAGTTCACCGTTGACTAGTGAGTGCCTGGATGCTCTTCTACTCATTCGATTTGCATCTTTCTCATCTTTCAGGAGCTCTCATTTCTCCAGAAATTTTGAGATTAGTGATCTCCAATCTTTGTCAGCTTCCTCTGCTACTAGGACTTCTCCTACTTCATGGCTGGGCCTTCCTTGTCTTTCAAATGGACAGGTTAGCATTTTCCAATCAGTAGGGTGGGTAGCTACTTCGGCTAACTTATTCGCTTCTTCATTCTGTTCTCTAGAAATATTCTCGATCTGGCACATCATCCCTTTGGACTCTAGTTCGTGTAATAAGCTCTTGGCCCAGAATAAGTACTTGTTTATTGATTCATCCTTTACTTGAAAACTTTTATTCAACTGCCCTGTAACCAACCGAGAGTCACTACGAATCACTACCCGATCTGGGCTAATTTCTTTGATGAGGTCTAAGCCTTTTATTAATGCTTCGTATTCTTCAGCATTATTGGGTATAGGAAAATCCAATTTCACAGCGTATTGGAACAACAGTTTACCTGGCCCTTTGATGACCACCCGAATTCCAGCTCCTTCCGATGGCGAAGCTCCATCTATATACACTTTCTACCGTTCAGATCGCACTGCTGGCTCTTGCTCCAATCTGGTAAATTCTACAATAAAATCTGCTAACACCTGGGCCTTTATGGAGGTTCATGGCTCGAACCGGATGTCAAATTCTCCTAGTTTTATCGCCCACTCGACCAACCTCCCGACAATGTCTAGACTATATAAAACTTTCTTCAATGACAAGTTTATCTATGCTACAATGGTGTGGGCTTAAAAATAAGGCCGAATCTATCTGTAGCAAAAGTCAAAGTCAGTGCTAATTTTTTGATCCGGGGGTACCTGAGTTCAGCATCCTTTAGAACTTTGCTGATGTAGTATATAGGGTACTGTTGAGTCCCTTCTTCCCGGATCAAAAATGCCCCAATAGCTTCATCAGTCACTGCTAAGTATATGAACAATGTTTCTCCCTCTTTCGGCCTACTGAGCAGGGGCTTAGATGACAGAAATTCTTCAAGATCTTCAAATTTTTTCTAGCAATCATCATCCCATTTGAATCCGGGCTTCTTCTTGATGGATTTATAGAAGGGCAGATCTTTTTGCAGAAAATAAGATGAACCTCCCTAAGGCATTGATTCGCCCGTTGAACCTTTGTAGTTCGTTCAGATTCCTCGGAGGGGTCATGTTTATCATAGCTTGGATATTTACAGGATTAGCTTTGATTCCTCTATACGAGACCATGAATCCCAAGAACTTGTCTCCCTTGACCCCAAAGACATATTTCTCCGGGTTGAGCTTGAGCCTATAGTCTTGTGAGATCTTGAAGACCTCCCGGATATGCTGCGTGTGTTCTACCTCAGACTTGCTTTTAACCACCATGTCATCTACATAAACATCGATGCTTTTTCTAATCTAGTTCCTAAACATATCATT
Organism: Euphorbia neoarborescens; assembly: GCA_948330485.1. NCBI lineage: Eukaryota > Viridiplantae > Streptophyta > Magnoliopsida > Malpighiales > Euphorbiaceae > Euphorbia > Euphorbia neoarborescens. The sequence goes on along the minus strand of CAOJCR014542015.1, from coordinate 7,859 downwards.
CACTAGCCTTTGATAAGTGGCCCCTACATTCTTCAGTCCGAAGGTCATTTTAGTGTAACAGTAGGTGCCTTTATGAGTAATGAAAGAAGTTTTGATTTCATCATCCGGGTAAATTGAGATCTGATGATACCCAGCCTTTGCATCTAGTACCGAGCAGATCCAGTGTCCAGCTGTTGCATCCACGAGTTGGTCAATGCTGGGAAGGGGATAACAATATTTTGGGCAAGCTTTGTTTGTATCAGTGAAGTCTACACACGTTCGGTAGGACCCATTTGGTTTCTTAACAAGAACCATATTGGCCAACCAGCTTGTATAATATATTGGCCGAATGTGCCCCACCCTTAGCAGCTTTGCTACCTCTTTTTCGATAGCTTTTTGTCTATCCAGAGCATGTCTCCTTTTCTTCTGGACCACTGCCTTTGCCTCCGGGTAAACATTCAGACTGTGAGTGATTACTTTTGGTGGTACCCCTTCTAGGTCTTTTGCAGTCCACGCGTAAGTCTTCTGTTCAGCTTTTAATACTTCCAATAGGGAAGTACTCAAACCATCTTCCAGCTTTTTGCATAAGTTTATGTTCTTTCCCTCGGCAATAGCCAGGGTCTCTACTTCATCAGCCGGTTCGGGTGTATCCGGGTGACTTTCCTCATCATCACTTTTAGCTTCAACATCATTTTTTAACGATGCCAAATATGTTCTCTGGGCGTCCTATTGATTACCGCAACAAATGGTATTTCCTTTACTGGTGGGGATTTGTAATGCCAAGTGTCTGCACGAGATAACTGCCTCTGAATCAACTAAGAATGGCCTCCCCAGGATGACATTATAGGCCAGTTTGACGTCGATGATCAGGAACATCTCCTCTGATCTATATACGTGCTTCTCATCCCTGCTCTCCATATACATTCATACCTGTCCTATTAATAGGATAGGGATGCCCCTGAGACCCATGAGAAGAGCAGATGCTGGTTCTATCCTCTCAACAACTTTAAGCTTTTCAACTGCATGCCGTTTAATCAAATTGACAGCACTTCCTGTATCTACAATGACCCTCTGTACTGTGTAATCTCCTATTATGACCTCAATCACTAGCGCATCCGCGTGTCTTGGATTCACGTTAGTGAGATGGGTAAAAGAAGTATTGAGGGCCGTGGTACCTTTAAGCTTTGTGGGTGTTGTTCTTGCCTTCATAGCTCTGGGCTTGGTACTGGGTTTGCCTACTATTTCCATGATTACTCCCCAGGACTGCCTCCGATTGGGACACTGTTCAGCTGCTCTTCCTGATTTAGGATCAGTTTGTTCTGCCTCATTCTCCTCTTTATCTTCTTTTCGATCTATAAACTTCATTAGTTTGCCTCTCCTGATAAGTTTTTCAATTTCTTCTACCAGGGACCTGCACTCATCGGTATGATGTCCCTTAGCTCTATGAAACCTATAGTATGCATCCTTTTTTGAGCCAAAAGTTTGTCCCTTCTCTGCCTCATGATATGTCTGCTCTTTATTAAGGCCTTTCTCGTTGATAGCCAGCAAGACCTCACTGAGTGATCTGTTCATCGGGGTAAGCTTCATCCTTTCTCAGTTCCCTCTGGAAAGTCCCATCTCCTATCCCGGTCATGATCTTGGCCCTTGCTGTCTCTCTTGAACTTAGTCTGGTCTCTGTCTTTGGATCCCAAATCAATACCCATGCGGATGTTATGTGCATCATCTACATCCATACAATCTTTGAATATGGTCATAAGCTGCACCTGGTTATGTGGCTTTTGGGAAGCCAATTACTGGCACAACCAACTACTCCTCGTGTTCTTCATCAATACCTCACAAGCAATATTGGTTTCAACGTTTTTTATTTGGACATATGCGTCATTGAAATGAACAATGTAGTCTTGCAGGGATTCTCCTAGGCCATGCACAATATCATTCAAAACCCTGGTGGCTATTGTTGCCGGGATCGAGCCCACAAAATTAGCTATTAACTGTCTTTTTAACTCTTTCCAGCTATTAATAGACTCGGGTGGCAACCCATCATACCAATAATGAGTGGGGCCATCCAGGGATAGAGAGAACATCTTGCACATTAAGATCTCATTAGCATTTGCAATATTCATAATACCAGCAAATTTTTTCACATGTATAATTGGGTCCGTTGTCCCATTATATTGGGGAATTACTGAGATCTTAAACTTTTTATCAGTCTTTGCATCTAAAATTCATTTAGATATTAGAGCGTCCCCTACATCCACTATAGGAGCCTAAAATGGCACCTTCAGTTCGCTGAGAGTAGCTTTGAACCACTCCACAAGGAGTCTACTCGGTTATCCAGTAGTTATGAATTTTACTAGATGAACGTCCATATTTGTATCTGGTGGGGCCATACTCGAGTGTGTATAGCCTAAACCTTAGAGTGAGGCAGGATGACTTACTTGATGGGATGTATACCCCTGAAATTGCTGGTTAATTGCCAAAGGTGCTGAAGTTTGTGGTGGAGCACATTAACCAGATTGAACCCATGGCATGGGTGTTTGCATACTCCAACTTTCTATTGTTATTTGCATGTAGCTTTGTGGAGCATTGAACATTGGCAGTGGGGGTGGTGGTGGTAAAGCCCTCTGCGTATGCTCAGGAATACTTTGAACTCCAATAGAGGTAGAAATCGACGTGGGGAATAAAGCTCTATTCACTGCACTTCCTTTTACAGAACCGAATGTACTAGAAACTCAAAATGGGATCTCCTCTTGCACCACTGCAGTACTTGTAGGTGAGTTTCTTGCCATTTCCTGCTGCAAGAAAGCAGTATGTTGAGGTGGCATGGCATAAGTTTGAATCAGTTGCTCCACCGTTAGGGGCGTTGTTGCAAGATTTTCTAAACTGCCTGAGACTGGATTGCTGGCTCCTGGGGGAGCCACTAAATCTGAAGAAGAACTTGTTGTCATGCTGTTTCAAGCGTGCTCACCGCACCAATGATATTCTGTGAGAGAATAAACCTTCTTCTCCAATGCAAGGATCATCGGCTTGTCAGATTCTGAGCCTAAAATCCACAGAAAAGGAGTGACACCGGTGGTTTTGGGGAAGAACCCTCCGATGCTTAAGTCAGACTAATAGGGTTTTAGAATATAAAGATGAACTCAAAGTTTTTAGAGTAAGAATCATGTACCTTTTTCGTGAGATGTGAGCTCTTTATATAGGCTTACCTCATAACCGAATTCTGTTAAGGAATGTTCTTTGCCAATCATTATGGTCCCTGTCGTAAAGACTGATTTACCCCTCTGTTGTCTCAGATTGAGAAATAGCCTTTTTAGAGGATATAAGCGTGTTTGCTGAGTCATCGTCAGTGTTGCAAACTGAATGTAAAATTGAATAAAGAAATTGTAACAAACACAAGAACACCAATTAGTTTATCCTGGTTCAGATTATTAAATCCTACATCCAACAGCCAAGAGAGATTTTTATTGATTGAGAATGATGAATCATCTAATACAAGAAATTGTTCCTTCTCTTTTTAATCATCTATATTAAATCCCTTTTATAATACATTTGATTAACAGAATTAACTGTTTTCTGATTTCAGAGGGCAAGGAATAAGTTGGGCCTTACTGTTGTTGTTGTGTAATCCAAGCCATCAGCCCATACCCGAAGAGCCTGTATATAAAAGACATCAGTAAAGTCAATCAAAGACAATCCCCAAATCCTTGACCTAATTTCAAGTCTGCTTTCACAAATCCACCCCGCAGGCTGAAATCCCATTCTTCATCACCCATCAATCTTCACAAAATTTGCTTCGTTTCATATGCAACTGCTCTTTTATCCTCCAGGGTCCTCAGCAAGACCAACAGCCTCCATGAACTGAAGAATTTTTACCGAGTTTACAGTTTTTGTTAGTATATCTGCACTATTTTCTTTTGTATCTACTTTCTGCACTTCATGAATACCCTTGCTGATGACTTCTCTGACAAAATGGTAGCGCACATCTATATGAGTAGTTCAATTATAAAACACATGGTTCTTAGTCAGTGCGATTGCACTTTGGCTATCATACTGTAACTTGATACCTGATGTTTTGAACCCCATGCATATTAATAGACTTTGTAGCCATAGTGCTTCCTTAACTTCTTCTGTGATTGCCATGTATTATGCATCTGTGGAAGACAGTGCCACTACCCCTTGTAGCTGAGATTTCCAGCTAAAAGTATTACCATAAACCTTGAATAGATATCTAGTGGTTGACTTTTGATTATCTATGTTTGCTGCATGATTAGAATCACAATTGCCTTCTATTTGAACAAAAATCTGATATTGTGCTCTTTCTGTATATCAAACCATAGTTGCTAGCAGCCTTCAAATACTTAAGAACCCACTTAACAGCATGCCAATGCTCCATGCCTGGATTAGATATATACCTGCTTATAAAACGTGATGCAAAAGCTAGGTCTGGCCTAGTACATACCATGGAATACATAATACTCCCCACTGCACTTGTATAGGGTATTTGTTCCATCTTTATCACTTCTGCTTCTGTAGATGGACTTTCCTTTACTGATAGCTTGAAGTGATTACCTAATGGAGTGTTAACTGCCTTGCAAGTATACATGTTGTATTTCTTAAGTATCTTTAAAATGTAGTTCTTCTGTGATAAGCCGAGGATTCCCTGCTGTCTATCTCTGCTGATTGTCATCCCTAGGATTTTTCTTGCACATCCCATATCCTTCATTTCGAATTCAATAGAGAGCATCTTCTTAAGCTTATCAATCTCACATATTGATGTTGATGCTATCAACATGTCATCAATATAGAGAATTAGCAGCACACAAACCTTACTAAATATCCAGGAGTAAAGACAGTTATCTTCTGGATAACTGATCAAACTTTAGATACCACTACCTAGGAGCTTGCTTTAGCCCATAAAGTGATCTCTTAAGTAAGCACACCTTATCTTCTGAACCTACAGCAGAATAACCTTCTGGTTGAGTCATGTAGATATTTTCTTCTAGATCCCCATGTAGGAATGCAGTCTTCACATCTAATTGCACTAAGTGCATATTATGATATTTAACAATAGAGAGTAGAACTCTAATGGAGGTGTGTCTCACTACTAGTGAGAATATTTCATTGAGGTCAGTTCCTTCAACCTGTGCATAACTCTTAGCCACTAGCCTTGACTAATACCTCAATCTCTGAGTACCTGCTGCTTCTTCCTTTAGTTTATACAGCCATTTACATCCAATAGGTTTCTGTCCCACTGGTTTGTCTACTAGAAGCCAGGTGTCATTCTTTATTAGACTTTCCATCTCTTCATCCATAGCATCTAGCCATTTATCCTTCTGTAGGCTTGAAATAGCTTCCTTGTAGGTTTTTAGCACTTTATCATAGTCTAGTGCCTCTGCTGCAGTTAAACCATAGGAAATCATACCCTTATACCCATAGCTCTCAGGTGGTCTGATGTTTCTCCTGGCCCTGTCTCTGACTAATGTGTAGTTTCTGGGGTCAGCCTGATCATCTTGTACATCATACTGCCATGTTGCAGTTCTGCCCTTGCTCCACTTGTGTTACCTTCAGTGTGAGGATTTGCAGGTGCTTCTCTCTATCCTCCATCCACTATCAACTCAGAATTCCTTGTTGTAGATTCTGAGCTTGTTGTTGGATTCAACCTGTCTGTTCTACTAGTATTAACAAAGGCCTTTCCTTCTTCTGTAAAGTACATAGTGTCCTCCTTAAACTTTACATCCCTGCTAACAAAGCTTCTTCCATACCCATCTTCCTTAGTCCATAGCTTATGCCCTTTAGTGCCTTCAGGATACCCTATGAACATACACTTGATAGCCCTTGCTTCAAGCTTGTCTTGTTTGAGATGAGCATAGGCAACACACCCCAAAGTTCTGAAGTTTAGTAAATCAGGAGGATGCCTAGTCCACTTCTCCTCTGGAGTCTTAAAATCAGTAGAGGTAGATGGGCACCTGTTGATTAAGTAGGCTATTGTATGCACCACTTCTCCCCAGAATCTCTTTGGTAGGTTAGCCTGCAGTAGCATGCACCTTGTCCTCTCAAGGATAGTTCTGTTAAACCTTTCTTCCACTCCATTTTGTTGTGGAGTGTATGGGACAGTAAGATGTCTCTTAATTCCTTTTGCCTTGCTATAGGTATTAAACTCATTTTTGACAAATTCTAGGCCATTATCAGTCCTTAGGATCTTCACCTTGTTTCCTGTTTGGACTTCAACCGTCTGTTTCCATTTTAAATGCCTTAAATGCACCTTCCTTACTCTTTAGGATATAAACACATACCTTCCTTGAGTAGTCATCAATGATAGACATAAAGCACCTTGCTCCCCCTATTGATTCTGTCCTTACTGGTCCCCATAGGTCAGCATGTACATAGCTCAGTCTGTCATTTGATTTGTAGGTTGATTTCTGGAATTTCAGCCTTGTAGCCTTTCCAAGAACACATTGCTCACAGAATTCCAGGTTGTCCAGTTTTGATTCCCCAAGTAGTCCCTGCTTTTACATTTCCATTAACCCCTATTCACTTACATGCCCTAACCTCTTATGCCACAACTTTGCCCTGGATTCTTTTACTTCTGAAGTAGATGCAGCCACACCATTTAATGTCTTTCCTTTTAACACATAGATGCCTTCTGTCATTACTCCTGTCATTATACACCTGGTACCTCTATAGACTTTAGTTAAACATGCATCTATTAGTATACTACAGTTCTTCTTTGCAAGTGATGGCAAAGAGATAAGGTTTTTAGTCACTTGCGGGATTAGCTTAATATCTGTCAATGTGACAGTGTTTCCTTGTGAGGTCTGTATCTTGACATTACTTGAGCCTATGATCTTGTAGGCATGACTATCCCCTAGCATCACATGGCCCCCATCACCCTTTGATAGGGTTTCAAACCAGTTCCTCTTATAGCATATGTGAAATGTGGATCAACTGTCAAGAATCCGCCTTTCTTGAGTTTCTCTGGTGTCTACTACAAGGATATCACACTCATATTCATGTTCAGTGACACTGGCAGCACCTGGCTTTTGTGGAGCCTTAGAATTCTGACTGTTCTTGCTTCTGTAAGGACAATTCTTTCTGAAGTGCCCTTCTTCATGGCAACTGAAGCACTTGTAGACAATCCCTTCTTTAGAACTAGCACCCTGACCTCCTTTGTATTTTTCTTTCTGCCTATTGGCATTACTGAATTTATTAGACTTTTTCTTTCCCTTTACCTTTGTGAAAAGGCTGTCACCAGCTGCCTCTGGTTCTGATTTACACCCAGAATCAAAAGTTCTGATGGCATTTATCACATCATCAAGTGTCAAGGAGGTTCTTCCATACTTAAGTGCATTCTGAATTTCCTTATACTAGTCTGTCAAAGAATTAAGAAGTACTTGTGAGCGGAGCGACTTTTTGTCCAAAAAGAAGGAAGATTATTAATTAAAGTTAAAGTTTTCTTTGTTGAAATTAAAACGGAGGTTGGAACTTGCTTTGGAAATTTTGGTTTAAATCGTGGCGAAAAAGTAGTGGGAGAAAAAGCGTTCCCAAGCGAGTGGAATTTTCCTTTCCTAGTACCCCCCACTAAAAGGCGGACCCAAATTGGGACTTGAGGCTTTCGGAGGAAGGTTTTCCAAATTAAATACGCATGTGAACGCGTGCTTGGGGTTTTACGAAAACAATTTTTGAAAGAAAGATAAATTTTTGTGAAAAGAGAAATCCAAACTCGGATTTCTAGAAAATGATTTTGGAGTCGCTACCCGGCTTTAAGCTCTGCCGGGAATTTAATCACGGGTGAACTCAAAATCTAGGCTCGAATCCAAAACCGTGATCTAGAGATCGGGTTCGGACAAGGCTCTTACTTATCCTTTTTTCGAAAACTATTT
>CAOJCR014541137.1:0-10561 GCA_948330485.1 Euphorbia neoarborescens | reverse complement strand
CTCAAATAATTGATAAGGTATCAATTAATTTGTCTAAACAGTCTACTCTGAGATCGAGAAAGCATATGATTGATCTACATAAGGTTGATATGGAGTACCATGCCTTATGATTAATCATGATATCAAGAGACAAAAAGGAATATGACATATTTTATAAGTAGGTTTATTGGATCACACCATCATATAAATTGGGTAATCAAAATGGCTTGCTAGAGTCCGCTTTTGATTTATAAGGGCATTATGAGAATTCCCTTATTACCAATTTATATGAACCTACGGGGTCACACACATAGAAGCAAAATGAAATTCACTTAATTCGGGATTAAATCATTATAAGATAATGATTTAAGAATAAAAAATTAAATATAAATATTTTATATTTATATATACATTAATAAGATTAGTGTTGCAACATATTATAATTATATTATATGTGATATAATTAATTAGGACATGTACATTTATATTTTGGTGGAGAGGGAAATAAGTTTAATTATTAATTGAGAATTAATAAAACTTGTTAGAGTTAATTTATAATTATAAATAAATATGTGATTTAATTATAATTATATTTAACCTAATCCTAATACTATAAATACATAAGAATGTATTTATTTTTAACTAACCTAATTATTTTTCACTCTTGAAAAATTAAAAACCCTAGCCTCCACCTCTAGCCTTGGCCGAAAATTTGAGTGTGAGAGTCACCAAAATTTTCGTTCATCTCATTCAATCGGAGAAGAGTTCTTCGATCCCGGCGCTATCACGCGGTGAATTGATTGCTCCTTGTGGACCAACTGTAGAGGGAAGCATCTCGGTTCCTAGATCCAATCGATTTACTGCGCTCCAAGAGGTAATGTTCTATCCCTCCTTCGATTCAATTTAAAATACATGGATCCGTAGTGGTGGGATTTCAACCTTTTATTCCGCTGAGTATATTTTTATGCGTTTGAAATCCCTTCAAGGATGCCTAGGGCTACTGCTAGATTCCTATGAGGCAGGATATCTGTTAGTTGAGAATCTAGGTTTATACAATATAGGATACATAAAAATGGGTACTAGGCTCCTACGGCTTAGGATACCTAAAAAAGGTATTAGATTGCCACGATTTAGGATATCTAGGGCTAAATATCTAGAATCCTGCAGTCTAAGATTCCTAAAGTGGACATTAGGCTCCTATGGCTTGGGATACCTAAAGTTGAGATGACTCTCTAGGATTTTCTAAGAAGGCTAGAAAGCCTAATTGGTTTTAGGGCTGGGAATGGTTCCTAACTGGATTTAGGACCTAAATGGATAAGCTATGATAGCGGATTATCTAAGCTAAAGAAGTTAGTTGTTGGTGCCTAGATGGATTGGGACAAGCTATGATAGCAGATTATCTAAGCTTAAGAAGATAGTTATTAAAGGTTAGCATACGCATGATATGCATGCATAAAATGATGAAATCAATGTAGACGTGTAGGAACTAACATAGATGTGTGTCCTAATGACTTGCACCATCGTTAGGGAAATCAGATGAAAATAGCCTTCCTTTTTCGTATCTTACAGTTCCTTTATTTTCCAGTGCCCCAAAGAAATCAGTCTTGCAAAGCATGGCAGATAAGTTTTCTTCTAAGTTTTTGAACTGGGAAGGGACAACACTATCCATGGCAGGAAGATTAACTCTGATTAAATCGGTTTTTACGGGCTCTTTTATTCATGGTTTCATTGTTTATCGGTGGCCAATCTCATTGATTCATAAGCCCACCCGTCAGATCAAAAATTTCCTTTGGATAGGTTCCATGACATTAAAAAAAAAAAATTAGTGGTTGTCTCTTGGTCTATTTGTTGTCGCCCAATCTCTCAAGGTGGACTGGGTATAAAGGATTTGGGCCTTCTAAATTCATCTCTTTTATCCAAGCTAGCTTGGAATATTTTGAGTGGTAATGACTTCGTTGCTGGTCTGTTGGCCTATACTGGTTCTGGCTGAATTATTCGCCCACTGCGCGTCACTGTCTTAACGGGCTAGCCCTAAAGAAATTTTCCCTCTTTTGTAGTCACTGGGTATTGGGGAGGATTCTCATACGCATCTTCGAAATCTAGATCCTCTCATTTCAAAGGGGCTTTGGCTACTTGTTTTCCCTTGCTTTCTGCATTTATTGGCTTCGTCTTTACATTTTCAGGAATTTGTTTAACCATAACTGACCTCACTTCTGGATTAGCTTTCATGATCTGATCAAACACATAGTTACTGGGCAATCCTGATTTAACCATATTAGCACTCCCTTCGAATCTCGGTAGTGGGTTTTCTTATGTGCTTGGCAGTGCTAAAGGCGGTTCCTTAATCTTCTTTTCCCTGACCAGCTTAGAGATAGCATTACGTAAGCTAATACAGTCTGCGGTTCGGTGCCTGGTGACCACATGATAGCTATAAAAGTTGTATTTTTCTACCTCCGTCGGTGGGATAAAGGGCTTAACACTTTACAATAACCGCGTATTTCGGCGCTTAGTGAATAGCTTCGTCAGGGATATGCTCTATGGATTCACCCTCCTTTGAGGCTGGGCTGTGATGTCCGATGTTACTGCCACCACATCTACTACTTGAACTGTAGGTGGATTCTGATTGAACCTTCCTATCCCGATATTATTTGATGGTACCGGGGCAGGGTTGGATCCACTAGAGCCGGCCCATTTGAGCCGGAGGTGAAGGTCTTCCTAGACCCTGATTGTTGCATTTTTAGAGTGATCTCGTACCGTTCCACCTTCTTTGCCATTGTAAGCACATCTACATAACTATTGAAAGTGAGGTATTTCAATTCTTTCTTATACGTCTCCAAGCTACCATCAATGAGTTTTATGATTAGCTCCTCCTTTTGTGGTTTCACAGTCATGTTATTCAAAGTATCCCACCACCTTGATAGTAGTTCTCGAAGCCCTCATCCTGTTTCTGTCTCACAGCCTCTAAGTCCTCTAACATGGTCGTCTTTTCCATATTGTATGCATAAAATTCGACAAAATCAATAGCCAAGCTTTTCCAGTCTGTTCTAACATGTACGGGGAGAGCATTGTACCAGTTCACAGTGCCCCTGTCTAGAGTTGTTGGAAAGAGGCATGCTATCTGGTTTGGAGAGAGACCAGCCATGGATAACACAGTAACAATCTGATTTACATGCACAGTCGGCGACCCTTTACCGTTAAACAGGGGGAACCTTGGCATCGAGAACCCTGGTGGAAATCGTTCAACCCTACTGAGTATGAAGTCCTCCGGTTCAGTGTATGGGGGTTTCTCTTTGTCCAGATTTTTCATCATTATGTTCATGAAGTTCTTCATCCGCTCATTCTATTTTTTTAGGTGTTCAAACACTTCTTTCGACATACCAGATATAGCCTATGGAGGAGAGCAATACACGTCATCCTCATCCTCAATCACTACAGCCTTTCCAGTTCTCTAACCCCTGCTAGGTCCTTCAGCGTTCACTGGTGTTTGTGTCTGACCCACTTGTGCCTGAGCTGCCATAGCGATGGCGACGTGGCATGCGATAACTTTGGAAAATTTATTAGAATTCATGAAATCTGCCATCTCCTGAGCTGACATTGCCCTATCCTCTATCTGTCCCAGATTCCTAGCCTGCCCCTCGTTCTGAGTCTAAACCTGAATTCCCTCCTGAGGCCTGTTGATGCTAGCATTGCTGCCTTTGTTTTCCTCCACCCTCAAGTTTGGGTCTACGAGATCTATTTAGAAAAATCCCCCAAAACCAAGAAAGGCAACTGTAAAATGCAAACTCCTCTTACCAAGTTTGAACCTATACTTCTAAGTGGATAGTATGAATCCAGAATGCATCATGCATGACACTTATAGAAAAATGACGTGATATGTATGATAAAGTCGTGAAGTTGATAACAATGTGCAACCCATCCATTGGGCTGAACAATATCTGTCCTAAAATGTACCTAGGCCTCTTCCCTTTATAAAGGAATGATGTCTATCCATCTATCGAAATGATGTCTATCCGAATGGTGGCATGATGTCTAGCCAGATGATGGAATGATGTCTATCCTTTTGGTGACGTGATGTCTAGCCGAGTGATGGAATGATGTCCATCCTGCTAATAGCGTGATGTCTAGACGAGTGATGGAATAGTGTCTATCCTATTAACGGCGTGATGTCTAGTCAAGTGATGGAATGATGTCTATCCTGTTAATGGTGTGATGTCTAGCTGAGTGATGGAATGATTTCTATCCTATAATGGCGTGATGTTTGGCCAAGATTGCATTATGTCTAGAAATTTTAATTTGTTTATGATGGTGTGATGTCTAGCCGAGTGATGGAATGATGTCTATCCTGTAATGGTGTGATGTCTAGCCGAGTGATGGAATGATGTCTATCCTATTGATGGAATGATGTCTAGCTGAGTTGGCACGATGTCTAGCCGTTCAATATATTGGTGTTTGTTCAAATGATGGTGTGATATCTAGCCGAGTGATGGAATGATGTCTATCCTGTAATGGCATGATGTCTGGACAAGATGGCATGATGTCTAGCCATTTTAATGTGTTGATGATGGTATGATGTCTAGCCGAGTGATGGAATGATGTCTATCCTACAATAGCGTGATGTCTAGCCGAGTTGGCACGATGTCTAGCTGTTATAATAAGTTGGTATTTATTCAAATAATGGCGTGATGTCTAGCCGAGTGATGTAATGATGTTTATCTTGTTACTGGCGTGATGTCTAGCCGAGTGATGGAATGATGTCTATCATGTTCATAGCATGATGTCTAGCTGAGGTAGCATGGTGTCTAACCATTATGTTTGGCATTTGAGGTTGCACGCTAGTTGATGCATGTCGTGGCATACAATGGATGGCATGGCATCTTATGAATGGCATGGCATTATTTAGATGACTTGGCATTTGATGAATCGCATTTAGTGGGATGCTTTTATTTTAATCATGGCATGGAACACAATTGAAATTACAGACGTATTCGTCTAAATGTGTGAAGTGTGCTTTGCAAATTGCTCACGGCATAAATGTAAACACATACGAGTTATGAAACAAGTAGAAATAAAATTTCATTAAACATGTTCAAATAAAGATACAGAGATCAGTTCCCAAATTTACTAGTAAAGCTAGCCCTCTCTTCACGAGTTTGTAGGGTTCTGATCTCTTTGAGACAGGTCTCATACTCTTCATTCGGTTGTGGAATAATTGGATCGACATCTAGTCCTTGAAAAAGCAAGTCACGAGCCCACCCTCTTAGGAATATGTCGTAGCATGTTTGTGTGTATTCGGCCTCTACTTCCTGGAAAGGCAATTTTGGAACCCGTTGCGGACACCCGTATTCTGTTAACAAGCATAAATTGCATAATTTGGCTTAGTTTTCATGTGCTTAATCGGTCTTGATTGATATATTTTTAGGATAATTTACTGTTGTTTACGTATTTTGGCTAGCAGGTTCGGAGTTGACGATTTTGGACAGAAATGGGGATCAATTGCTGGACACGAGTTGGTGAAACACAACTTTGAGGGAGTCACACGAGATCGTGTAGTAAAGGCCAACTCATGTAGTTGGATCTGTGGGAGACAGAAGAGAAACATGAACACATGTAGGGAGTACACGACATCATGTAATCAATCGTAACAGAAACAGATTCAGCAATATGGGAAAACATGACTTGGATAGTGTAACACGACATCGTGTGGATGTAGCCAACTCGTGTAATTGATACCAAAACTTCCAGGGAACAAACACGATCTCATGTTAGCATAACATGACTTCGTGTGATTTATCGTAAAGCAACCAGACACTGAAACAGAAGAACACGACTTCAAGCATGTAACACGAGCTCGTGTAGGAAGAGTGAACTCGTGTAGTTGGCATTAGAAGTTCCAGGGAGACAACATGACATCATGTTGGGGTTACATGACTTCGTGTAATTAGTCACAAAGGACATAGATTAAGCAAAGGCAGAACATGACTTCAGGCATAAGACACGATGTCGTGTAGCAGAGGAGAAGTAGTATAACTAATCGTAAAATTGACAGACGCTGCAGACAAAGTACACGACTTGGGACATGCAACACAACCTCATGTAGCAATACACGACTCGTGTTAGGCAGCAATTTTGATGCAGATCTAGTTTTAATTTGGGATTCTTTTCTATTTTGAGGAATAACTATAAATAAGACTTTGTATTAGGGTTTTAGGGGGTTCTCTCTAGCATTCTTTCACCGTTCAATCTCCATTCTTTCCTTCATTCATTCAAGGAGATTACACTTCTCAATAGGGATTATTTTCACCATGATATGTAACTAAAACCCTAGCTTTTCCTAAGGGAGTTCTCGGATTTGAATTCGACTGTGAGATCGTTTTATTTATTTATTACTGATTATTCTATTTTTCTTTATCTTGTATGAACGGAAGTCAAATCTCCATCTGTAATTTATTTTGTGATTGTGATTAACCTGACCAGTTATTATTTTTGCAATTTAATTACCATTTTCATAGGGGAGGGTTCATAATCCAAACCTTAAATCGAACACCATAGGATAAAGAACTTAAACTTGAATTGGCAGTCGCTAAGAAACCGGTTATATTGGACTAGGCTTTTCTCACTTTAATGCTGTTAAGAATTGAACTTTGGCCGCGAAGGAAAGGTTATTGGTTAATTAGGGTTCTGTTTGAGTCGTACTAGGCAGAATAATTTTAAGAAAGGTTGATCCGAGGCGCGAAGCTTAGGGTTATAACTAGTCTGGAATAAGTCAATATAATTTTCTCTGTCTGTGATTAGTCATCGCATTCTAAATCCCCAAAAGACCTTAGGTGAAGTGTTTCTCTCATTGTTTGTTATCTCGCTTGTTTATTTACTTTCATTACTTTGTTTTACTTGTTAGTTTCAGTTTAGATATTTCAACTATCAATCCGCCATTTTAATTTACTGTTTGAATTGCCTGGTTTTATATCGATTGAAACTGTAATTAGCTCTCTAGGGTTCGACCTCGACTTCCACTTGCTACGAATTAGTTTGTTCCAAGTTGTTGACGAGTATAAATATTATTTTTAGTGGATTCGATGCCCATCAAATTTTGGCACCATTGCCGGGGAGCTAAACTAATACGTGTTTCTTTTATTAATGACTAGGTTTGACGAATCTGAAGAACCACAATACGATCCCGAGATCGAAAGAACTTTGAGGAAACTTCAAAAAGAGAAAAAGCTTAAGAAGGAAGGAGAAAGTTCGAGCAGAGCGACTGAATTTTTATCAGAGTCATCCAGTGATATAGAAGAAGAGATAATGGATTAAAGGACGCTGCACGAGCTTCACACTCCACCGGTGCAGCAGGCACCTCTTTGCATCACCTATCCAGAGACGGATGCAAATTTTGAGCTGAAATCAGGACTTATCCATCTCCTTCCTAAATTCCACAGGATGGAAAGCGAAGACCCCTATAGGCATCTGAAAGAGTTTCATGTGGTATGTTCGGGAATGAAGCCGCATGGGATTCAAGAAGAGGTTCTGAAGCTGAAAACCTTCCCCTTTTCACTAGCTGACAAGGCAAAAGCTTGGTTATTTTATCTACCGTCCGGGACGGTTACTTCATGGGCAGAGATGGCAAGATTATTCTCAGAGAGATTCTTCCCTACATCAAAAGCTGCCACACTTAGGAGGGAAATTAGCAGTATCCGACAGAAAGAATCAGAATCTCTATATGATTATTGGGACCGCTTCAAGCGTCTGAGAGAAAGCTGTCCACAACATGGGATATCAAAACAAGCCAGAGTTCAGTATTTCTATCAGGGTATGCTACCTATAGAGAGAAGGATGATTAACGCCTCTAGTGGGAGGTGTTTGATGGGCAAAACACCAGCTCCTGCATGGGAACTGATTCAAAATGTAGATAAGAATTCCAGATAGTTTGAATTTGCTTCTGAACCTACCCGAAAAGTCCATGAGGTAAACATTCATTCCTTGAAAGATAAAATTAACTCTTTAACTACTCTTATGTGAGGTTTGGTGACAGGTGGAGGCAATCAAGCTGTTATTTATGGTATTTGCACAAGCTAGGGGCATACTACAGATGTGTGTCCCATACTTAAGATGGAGCCAGAGTAGGCATATGCAGCTGGAGGTTTTATGCAACCTAATCAGAGGAGATATGAACCCTATTCCAACACATAAAATCCGGGATGGCGGGACCATCCTAACTTTAGCTATAGGAGTAGGACTCCTCCACAATAACCGCTACCATATTACCCACAAAGAGACCAACAACAGCATCCCACATCGGGACAGAGACCTAGAACATTACTTGAGGAGATAGTCCATTCCTTGGCCACCAACCTGTAGCAACACTAATAGGAAACTAAGGCGAGCATTCAGAACCTGGAGAAACAGATAAGCCAGTTTGCTACATCAGTGAGAGCCTTGGATTCAAGAGGGAAACTGCCTTCGCAGACGATTGACAACCCGAGGTAGAATGTCAGTGCGATAACTCTTCCAAGTGGGTAAGAAGTTTCAAGAACCGTGAAACTGAAAGAGAAGGAAGTGGAGCAAAAGTTAGAGGTACAGGGGAGAGAGGATAAAAGTGACAAGAAAACAGGCCCAAAGGCCTTAAAATCAGATCAGAAGCCTCCCATCACCATTCCACCTCTATTCCCATCGATGTTCTCCAACTTCAAGAAGCTCAATGAAGACAAGGACATCTTGGAAATATTTAGAAAGGTCCATGTAAAGATTCCTTTGTTAGATGCTATCAAACAGGTTCCTAGGTATGTAAAATTTTTGAAAGAATTATTTGCTAATAAATCTAAATTAAAAGGAGTAAAAAAGGTAGCTGTAGGAGCTAATGTTTCAGCAATCTTGCAAAGGAACTTACCCCAGAAATGCAAAGATAGGGGCATGTTTGCGATTTCATGTAGGAGAGGAATACCAGAGTCAGTAGGGCCATGTGTGATCTAGGGGCATCCATAAATGTTATGTCACAGTATATATATGAGTCATTGGGTGCATTACCGTTGAAAAGAACATGTATTGTGATTCAATTAGCTAATTGGACCTTGGTCTACCCCAAGGTAGTCTTAGAGAATGTGTTGGTACATGTAGATGATCTAGTATTTCCTGTTGATTTTTATGTGCTGGATATGGATAGTGATGATTCCCCCAATTCTCGTAAACTTTTGTTGGGTTATCCTTTCCTTTCCACTTCCAATACCAAGATTGATGTGAAGTATGGAACACTATCTGTGGGGTTTGATGGGAAAACAGTGCAATTTAATGTTTATGATGCCGTGAAATACCCCAACGATTTATCTTTTATTTGTGGTATTGATATTGTTGCGCCGTTAACCCATGAAATTTTGCAAGATAGTAGTGTTGACAGAGTGTAGGATAGATCGAGCAAACGTATGGAGACCGAAAATAGGAGGATTTACTGAATGATTAAGATAAGGCACCGATCCTTGAGCTTCACAATAGGACCTATAAGGTAGCTGGTGAAAAGCAGAAGGAGCAATTGGGTGACTTAGATGAGATAAGGAACGAAGCTTTTGACACTTCTAAGGCTTACAAGGACCGCATGAAGAGATTACATGATAAAATGGCAAGCCGTAAGCATTTGGTAGTGGGATAAAAAGTGCTTTTTTTTCAGTCTAAGATGAGGTTGTTTCTGCATAAGTTTCATTCCCGATGGGTTAGGCTATATCTGGTGTTGATGGTTTATGATCATGGAGCTGTGGAGATTCAGAGTGAGGCTACAGGAATGATTTTCAAAGTCGAAGGTCATTGATTGAAACCTTTCAATGAAAGTCTCAAATTAAATTCAGAATCTGAAGTCTCACTAGAGGAACCTCCTGCAGAATCCTGAGTCCTGCATGTTTGGCCATAGATGATAAATAGAGGCGCTTACGGGAGACAACCCGATGTTTTTGTTCCCTCTGTTTTGTTTTCTTTTATTTTTCTTTCTTTAATTTGCATTTTTATCTTACTTTTGTGTTTATGCAGGAAGTAGGAATTCTGATATGGCAAGCAAGGTCATGTTCAGTACGTTTTGACAAATAACAACATCACACCCTTGATTTCTACGATTCATCCCCTGGTAGTTTCTTTCCTTCTCTCCCCCCTTTTCTTACAGTTATTTCTTAATTACCATACTTGGGGACAAGTAGATTTTAGGGGTGGGGATGCTCAAATTGGAATTTATTGCTCAAATTGAAACGAATGATGAACTTGAAAAAGATTATAATCCTAGGGGATTGTGTTTGTCCAAGAAGGGACCTTTAGTTGCTGAAAAGAGATAATCGGATAACATAGTTGTAAAGGATGTCACCATCACCTTATTATTTTTAAGTAACCAAACTGAGATGAAAATAATCCAAGTTACTGTATGATTGAGTTCAATTTTGGATGAAACTAAAGAAATTGCATGTCTTAAGCCTTCTTACATTTGGTCTTCTAAAATGGAACTAGCGTAATTTATCACTAGCTTGCAGCTTACTTGGTGAAGGAATTAATTTGTTAAAATCCCAATTAATGGAGAAAGAGGCCTAAGTTATACCAAATGGTAGTTGGTCTAGTGGTGCCA
>CAOJCR014541061.1:0-10656 GCA_948330485.1 Euphorbia neoarborescens | reverse complement strand
ATTATTTCTTCTGACCTTCTGCAAATGGCCTTCCAAGTAATGCTTGTGCTATGCTCTCAGTCCTCAACCTCTGAGCATCAATAGCATCTTCCAAAGTTTTCATTAGCTTCATGGTTGATAGACGGCGAGAAGAAAGAGCTTCTTCAACATATCTAACAGTTTGATCATTTCCACAGCATTCAACAGAATCTATACCCAGGAGTCTACATAGAAATATATCCTCGGCAGGGCATGACGGAATTGAACCTAAAATAATTTTTGAAGTTAATACTATGATATTATGGACATAAAAAATGAACAGTCAACTCCAGTACTTATATAACCATTAAGAGCACATATGCAATTTAGCACGGGAACTAGAAAATATTACCTCCAGTGTAGTCTGAATGATTCAAGATTGGCAAAGTATCTTGACCACCTCCAGCACGGATTCCAAGAAGGACTAAATCGTCAACCAACTGGATGACACAAAAACAATAGTTTCAAATAAGGGCACAGAACATATCATTATAAGTGGACATTCTAAGCAAGAAGAATTCAAATTCGACCTGATTCCAAAGCTGATTTATTGTTATCAGCATGTCATCATATGAAATTTGTTTCTCTTTTGATTCTTGAATCTTGGTTTCAAGAGCATGGAAATCATTCTTCTGAGTCTCTAATTGCTGAAAAAGCTGCTGATTCTGGAGCTGGAGCCCAGCCACATCAACCTAGAGGAGGAAAACAGAAAATCAAGAACCATAGCAAAATAAAATAAAATTCTTCCATATATTCATCAAAGTAACAAAAGACACTAACAGAATGTAGATAGAGAGCATGACAGCAAAATTTTACATAAATTGACCAACAAAAAAAAAACAACTTCAATCCACATTTGTAAAACTCAACTGGCAAATTAAATGATAAACCGCAGTATTAATCTATATGATAACAGCTCAATCTACACCTCATGTGCTTAATGTGCAAGGCTCGTGGAACCAAATCTTAACTTTTGCACATACAATCCAATACAATCTAGACCAATCGAGATAAAAAAAAAAAAATAGATGAAGGGTAAACTTAAGTTTCCAGGGGACTAAAGTTAGGAAAGACAAGAACATCTGGCACATAGCATCACAAAGTTCAAACCCCAACAATTTTCTGCTTACATATTAGAACCACAAAAACAAGAATTCAATTTGATCTTCTTGAAATCATTCCAGAAAAAAAAAATATAAAATCAGTATCGGTCAAGTAATGGCAATTAATAGACATCTATGCTTATGTTCCCATAACCAAAATGTAAAAAATAATACAATAAAATCAAACAAAATAACAAAAACTCCAACTAATAGTACACATATGAAGGAAACATAAAAGTGAGATTACTGTGTCGGAAGGGGGAGAAGTGAAGGAATTGCGAGCCATAGAGGGCGAAAGCGGTGAAGACAAGTGAGGCCTCTTCTTATGTGGCTCATCGGATTCTGAGCTTTCCATTTATGTTCAACTAGAAACTCATCATTTAAGCTTTCTAGTAATTACAAAGCCATTGCAGACGCACAAAGCCATTCAAGTACAGCTCAAAACTCTTGTCGTGCGTCTGTTGCTGATTAATCAAATTCAAAACCCTAGAAATTGAGAGAAACGGCAATCCAAGTTGGATTTCAAGCGGCGCCGATCTGTTCCAAACTGTTTGTTAAAATGTTATGCCGAATCTTCTATGGGAATCTATATATTTATCCATCCAATTAAAGATCCAATTAAAACGTAATTAGTTACATTGGTTAAAAACTTCAATTGAAAGAGATTGGATCGATTTTTATATATAAATTAGTGTTTAATCAAAATGTTTTTTAAAAAATGTTGTTTATTGTTTGAATTTTACTTTTAAATTATTTAATTAATCTTTCGAATATAAAACTTATTTAATTTCTTTTACTTCTCAAAACATTATGAGTTCTTTTATGATTTATTTTGAATTTTTGTAAAAAAATTATATAAATTTTATAAATTTTTAATGATACGATTTTTCTTTTTAGTCATATATATAAACCAACTGCTCATGATTTTTTAAAATAAACATTAAATATAGCTGGTGCATTTAGTGAATGTGAAAATATAAATTTAATTAAACATGTAATTATAGAAATGAAATCAAAATGGTTAACTTATTATAAATTTATTCCTAGTATTTATCTTATTGCATTTATTTTTTATCCTATAATAATAAATGGATTTGAAATGCTAGAAGAAATTCTTAAGTATTATTATTCTTTATTGCATTTAAAAAATAATGAATTTGTTAATATTTTTTTAATAATTAATAAAATTAAAAATGTATTTGGTGAATTATTGTCTTCTTATTCTCCTCAACCTCCTAATGGAGGTAATGATTCATCATCTGCTTCCTCACTTCCGTCTAATCCATCTGCTAGATTAAGGTTAGAATCTCAGTTTATGGCGTATAAGATCGAGGGCTACTTCTTCTCTTTAGACTACCGAACTTGATATTTGTCTAACAACTTCTTTTAAGTATGGTGATGATTTTGAGATTTTCGATTGGTGGAAGCAATATCATATTACATTTTCAACTTTGACGAAGGTTGTTTTACAAGTGTTAACTGTTCCCGCATCTATCGTAGCCGCGGAGCAAACTTTTAGTCGTGAAGGCAATATTATTGATGAACGAAGATCTTCATTGCCCAGCTCCTTATTAAAAGCGCAAGTTTATGTTGATGATTGGTCGAGAGCTGAGGATAGGATTCAAGAATTACTTAATATTCAAATAATACAACCTCCTCCCGAGAAAAACGACAAAATTATCACCGAACCTCTTTCGTCCACTTCCGAAATGAGTAATTTTTTTTTAAATTTTGTGTAATGTTTATTTAATTTATTATTCTATTATTTTATATATTTATTTGTAACCACGGTATTCCTCCGCCATAAGTAAGAAAAATTAATAAAATTAATGAGGGACAGTCCTTTTTTTAAAAAAAATATTTTGACTTTCAATTTAATTTTTATAAGTTGTATTTTATTTTAAATTCAAAATTAAAATTTAAAATTTATTTAAAATCAAAAGTTATTACAAAAGAGGCCCTGAATTAGATCAAACCGCCGAAACCGTTGAACAGAATGGTTCTCAACTGGCCCAAAACTGTGACCGAAACCACTGAACTATCCTATAGGACTGTCCAGTTCAATTTCAAGGAAATCTTGAACCGTGAATCAGCGGTTTCGAACCGTTTTACACCTCTATATATACCTGAGCTATTTTTCTAATTAATTTCTATATTTATATATACTCAATTATATAAATATAAAAAATTAAAATAATTTGGTTTTTAAATTATATAAAAGTAAGATGAAACGGAGGTTAATGAGTTAGTGATAGTAAGTTATAAAATAATTAAAAAAAATTTTAATTAATATTAATTAATGAATAAAAAAGTAATTATATAAAAATTAAAGATAAATATTTTTTAGAAAATTAAAAAACTAAAATAATGACATATCAACATTTTTACTTTTTATTCATATATATTATAGATTATAGATTATATTATAGATTATAGATTTGAATGCCCTCTATTTTATTAGAATTCTTTTTTTTTTTTAAATTATAGTTTTGTAATTTTTTAAATTACTTTTTAAGTTATTATTTTTATTTTTAATAATTCTATTCTATTTTTGTATTTCAATTTTTATATTTTATTTTTTTAACATAACTATGTTAAAAATGACATTAAAAATTTCTCTCGATTTTGTTATTATTAATATTAGTAGCCCACCTGCGTGTTGCACGGAATTACTAATTTTATTTCAATAATTTTTGCAATATTTGTATTTATTTTTATTTATATTATTTTGTTATTTATAACGTTTATATGCTCCTATTATCTTTTTTGTATTTGTAGAAGAATTTTTTTTATGTTTTATGAATTTTGTTTATTTTTTTGTTCTTTTGTGCAATATAATTTTTAATTTAAGTAATATAAAATAATCTATTAATTTAGTTAATTTATTAATATAAATGGAATTATGAAAGAAAATGAACTATAAAACAGTGATATAATATTTTTATAGGTTATGTAAATATTGTAATTTTAATTTTTTTTTATTACGTATGGAAGTGAAAATTAATAGTAATAGACAACGTTTTTAAGGCTAAGGCTCTGTTCTTTTAGACTGAAATTGTCTGAACTGAACTAAACTAAATATTAATTATTATAATAACAATTATAAATATAATAATAATTATAAAATAATATAAAATTAATAATCTTATATAATAATGAAATATATACAAGATTAATAATTATAATAATAATTTTATTATTTTTATTAATTAATAATAATAAATTAATAACAGAGCTGAACTTAACTTAATTGAACTGAAATGAATGGATCTGAACTGAACTGAACTGAGCTGAAATTATTTGATTTGTACATATATTTTACCGGAATATAAATTATATATTTGATATTACACTTGATTTTTTTGTCAATGTGTATTGCACCTGCAAAAGAAAGTAATAATTAGCTTAACAAAATGTAATTAAATTTAAGTATTACGTAATGTTATATTGATTTATACCACCTCCATCTCACGAATATAGGAAAAATGAGTTTTTTGGCGTCCACTGAAATCGTCACATAACTGACTTTTACTTATCAATTTAGTGATATACTCTTAATGCCCTACAACTATGTATATACATACTAAAACACCCTTTCTCTCCACTAACTATCATAAGAACAGAAACCATATTTCTTCTAATTCTCAAACTATCCTTCATTATTCTAATTCTCAAACTATCCTTCATTCCCATTACTGTATTCCTCCACCCTTCCAGAATTAATGCATGAACTATCTGTGTCCGTATATCAGGAATCACCTTCTTCTTCATAGCATTCTTTTTTCAAATACATATAGTTTCATTTTTTTTATTGGTAGTTGGATTGGGTTCTCATAGTTTTTTACTATTCCATGTGGATTTAGCTTATTTATGACCTAATTTGGTTTTATTTTTTTATGTCAATCCAAAAGATGTTTAAGTTTAAGAACAATTTTTGGTTGGGTTTCTATCAATCCTATGCACCCTTCTGTTTCTTGCATACAGTGTTCGACCATTGTGAAAGGTTAGTATGAAATTAATATGTATATGTCCTTCACAGTTTTTTTAGCCATTTGTACAAAATGTTTATATTGTTTAATTCTTTTCCTAATGTGAAGAATGTGTTGCATATGGGACTTTAAGGCTATTATTGTGGGATTGGGATCCTTTATGAGATAATATTCTGTGTTTATGATTTTTATGGGAGAAAATAGTTGTTTCTTCAAAATGGGTCCTAAGTTGTTATGGTATTGTTATAGGATGTATTTTTTATAGAATATTGGTATAATTTTTTGAATAAACCATAATGAGTAAGGTACTTATATTACTTGTAAATGTGATATGTCGCATCCTTTATCCCTCTAGTTGCTTTTGATATATTGGTTCTGAAAATCGATGAAGTCGTAAATTAACTAATAGAATATATTATTAATATTCACTTTGTAATGTGTAATGTAATTAGTAATGTAATACTTACAAATCTAGCATAATCCTTCAAGAACTTCATTATATACTATGTTTCTTACATGTCTTTTGTTGAGGCTTTCTTCATCGCTGATTAATATTTTTAATCACTGTCTTGTTATCACTCTTGAAATGGCAACATATAATTGTCCATGGCTGAAAACTTGTTAAGGCAAAAATAGCCTAACATTTTGCGAAGATTGTCCTTGACTTTTGTAAAATACCCCCAATGGGTACTGCCGAAGCTTCAAAACAAATGGCTATTTAGATTGTGCAGGGGACATAATGATTCTTAGAATAAAGACTTTATCACCAATGTTTGTGCCCGTAATTATTTCAGCTTCCACAAACCATTTCCCTAATTGTGTTATGATTAGCCTTGTTCCGTTATATAAGCCAGAATTTTGGTTTAGATTTCGTAGAAGCATCATTGAAATTCCTACCTTCAATCTCAACTTATGATCTGATATACCAGGGAAACTACGGCTATTCAGAAATTCAGAAAGGTACAATGTTTCTTCATCACTGCTACTTTTGGTTGATTTGCACAAAGTGTCAGAGCTATAAAAGTCAACATCTTGTCCATTGATTTTATCGATTATGTAATTGTTGAATTTATTTATAACCTCATTTGTTGGAGCCAAAATTGCCCTTTCTTTCAAGTATGTTACCGCATTATGCTTGGTAGAGATATTGGGATAAGTGGCCTCGACAATGGATTTACATTGGTTTCCTTGTGAATGGATTTGTAAGTCTTGTGGTATAGACACCCAATTATTCATTTCTGTAAAATTTGATCTGTTGTCTATGTTTAATATCCAATCAGAGAATTTGTTTTTGGAATCTTCATACTTTCAGTCTTGTAAGTTGCTTGATAATCTCTTGTTCATTTTCAATTTATGGACTTCTACAAAATCCCAAAGGTAAGATTGCTTAATACATGATTGGACTATGTCTTCTCTACTCTCCTTTATGACAACTGGCAAGATTTGTTTGAAATCTCCTCTAAGTACGGTAGTTAGGCCTCCAAATGGTTTATTCTCTCCATTTTCAAATCTATTCCTTAGAATGTCTCTTATTGTTCTATCAACAACTTCAAAGAACTTCTTGTCTGTCATAGGGGCTTCATCCCATATAATTAATGAGGTCTGTTAAATATCTTTGTCAGTTGTGATCCCTATTTTATGCTGCATGTAGATTCCCCAGTTGGATTTAAAGATATGTGTAATTGTGAATGTGCAGTTCGTCCACCGGGTAAGAGAATAGCTGATATGCCTAAACTTGCAACTACAAGTGCTATTTTTTATTCTGATCTTAATTTGCTCAACGAAGTTCTCCACAAATATGTTTTCCCTATCCCACTATGTTCATGTACGAAGATAATTTTCCCTACTTTTTGTTCCACAGAGTGTATGACAATGTCAAAAACTTTTCTTTGATTTTCATTTAGGCCAGCTGATAGGTTTGCATATTCATTTGTAGTAGCTTGAACGTTGTAATTGTATTCTTCTAGTATTAATCTATTGTTAATCTTCTTCATAAATGCAGCATCTGGTAGCTACATCCCCTTAAATTGTGTCAAACTCTTACCTCCTATTGTAAGGATATGATCGATCTCTAACAAGGCAAAATTTTGCATTTGTTTATCTGTAAGTTTAAAATTATGAAATTGTAGCATTCTTTGTGTGTACAAAACATCTTCTCATAGAATTTGAGCACTTGAAGTTCATAATTCTCTAGGATTTGTGACTTTACAAAACAATAGGATTGTAGCAAATAAATGGCACAATTGGTACCCTATTGCTCATATGGCAGCTTCTTTCATCCCATTCCTTATCGCCATTGATAACCTGTTTTATATAGTGTTTTTAGAAATAGTTTATTAATTTGATCAAAAGAAATAGTTTATTAATAGATTTTTATATTTTAGAATTTTTAGTTTACTGTTATTTTGATTATTTTGGTTATTTTCAGTTTTTTTTAGTAATGTAGGATTTATTTAAATATATCTTATTTGTGTTAATTTTATTGTTTTAGGAATTCCACTTGGAATAGGATTGCTGCAAGGTAGAATTCAACTGCAATTTTGAAATTGATGGAAGTTGAATTAGACTGGGACTTCTTCTATAAAAATATAGCTTTATGTGTTAGCTATCCAAACTTAAAGTGTTCAATTTGGAGTTGAATTGAAGAAGTTATGACTGATTTTCTGGATGCTGTTCAAAGTTCTGCGGGTCAACTTAGATTGTTGACTTTCTTAATTAAACAAATCACCTAATTCTAGTTGGACAAGGAGTTTAGTACCCTTATATAAAGTATTGTCGGAAAAGAAGAAGAGTCTTTTTGGAAGAGAAAATTCACATCTTTTAGAGAGAAATTCAAGAATTAAAGGAGACAAAGAACCGAATTAATTCGACGAGACATTCAATTTATTCTTTTATTTTTCTCTACTCTATCTTTTTCTATTAGTTATTTTTATTGTGTTAACTAATTACCTTTTTACTTGGGATATTGATGTAGTGTCACTTAATTAGTTTATACAATTTTAAGTGTTTATTCTTACTTTACTATTTGCAATTTTTATTATCTTGCTTAATGCTTGTTTCCGGTTGATCACCGAATGCTTGATTTTGGATTGAAATAATATAGAGTACCAAGAGGGAATATTATTTTAATTGGAACTAAGGTAATAGGAATATTAGGTTAAGTTTGAACGAGAGTAATATAATTTGCCTGGTGTGGATCAAAACCGTGTGAAGAGAGTTTTATCGAATAAGTCATTCTTAACAAGTTAATTATAGGGTTTAGGTTACTATTGAGAAATAGGGCGTAAGGTCTAATTTTTAGCTAAGATAATTTGTCTGAAAAGAAGATTATCGATATATAACTATTCCCATTGTGATAGTAATTAAATTGTTCGGTAAACACAAATAAAATTGTTGAATTAATTATTGCATGAAATCAATATCTCAGGTATCAGTTTCATTAAATTTTCTCTATTTCAATTGCATTTTTATTTTATTAGCAATTTATTCTTTAAGATTTAATACATTTAAACCAAACATTGGTTTGCTTAGGTAGTAATTGGCAGAATAGTTAGTATTAATATTCAGTCTCTGTGGGAACGATTTTTACTTATTCTTCATTACTTGATACGATTTTGTGCACTTGCAAATTCCACACATCAAGTTTTTGGCGTCGTTGCTGGAGATTGTTTTATTAATAATAACTTTTTACTTAATTGATAATTAAGCAATTTTTTTATATATTTATTTTTAATTTTTGTTTCTTCTTTAATTGTGCAGTGTATGCGTAGTTCCGGAAAATCAACATTGATTCCATACAATTCTGAGATTGAAAGAACTTGTAGACAGAATAACAAACAAAGAAGGGAAAGAATTGCACAAGAAAGAGCCAAAAGACGATTGGAGTTAGAATCGCAAAAGCAAGAATTTCATCTATATTTTGAGATTTTAACCAAGGAACCAATCATGGCTAATCTTCAGAGAGCTATTAGAGATTATACAACACCAACTCTAGCCGACACTCAGCCTGGAATCATCAGGCTTGAAATTGCAAATAATTTTGAAATAAAGCCAGCATTCATTAGCATGATTACGGCAGACTGTCAGTTTGGTGGATATGAAACCAATGATCCTCATCAGCACATAAATATTTTTCTGCAACTATGTCGTACTTTCAAGATAAATGGGGCCTCCATGGATGCCATGTACTTAAGGCTTTTTCCATTCTCCTTAAAAGATAAAGCCAAAAGTTGGATGCAGACCTTACTAGCAGGATCAATTACATCATGGGATGAATTGTCGAAACAATTTTTGGCAAAATTCTTCCCACCTTCAAAGACTGCAAAGTTGAGGAATGATATCACTACCTTTAAGCAATTTGACATTAAAATATCTATGAAACTTGGGAAAAGTACAAGGAGATGCAGAGAAAATGTCCACACCACGGTATCCTGGATTGGATGATAATTCAAACATTTTATAATGGTTTGAAGGAGTCATTCCGCTTGATGCTAGACGCTTCAGCAGGAGGATGCTTTATTGCCAAAAGTCCACAGGATGGCTATGAGCTCATCAAGGAGATAGCAATTAACAACTGTCAGTAGGGTGCAGATCATGGGAATTCAAAACAAGTACTTGCGATGAACGATATTGAGGCTAGGGTGGATGCTAGAGTGAAAGCATTATTGGCTGCCAACAATGAAGCTATGGTGGACACATTGGTGAAAAAGCTAGAACCTTTCAAAGTTAATTCTGTGGCTAATGTATCTATATGTGAACTTTGTGCAGGAAATCATCATTCATCTGAATGTAGCTTGAGTATAGTGGATCCTTCAAATCAAGTGAACTACATAGGCAACTATAGGAAGCAACAACAAAACCCTTACTCAAACACATATAATCCAGGATGGAGGAATCATCCGAACTTTTCATGGAGAAATAACCAAGAAGCAATAAGGCCTCCCGGATTTCAGCCACCTGGGTTTCAGCCACCAGTCAAGCAACAGTAGATGAAGAAAACTCAAGAAGAAGAGCCCTCTCTCACAAGTATAGTCCATCTCCTTACAAAAAGAACGGGCCAGTTGGAAGTTCAAATTGGGAAAATGGCAGAACAACAGGCCGCTAGAGATCAAGGAGCCCTGCCTAGTAAAACCGTCACTAATCCAAAAGAACAGGTACAGGCAATCACCTTGAGGATCGACAAACAGTTGGAGGATCCAATCAGGAAAGAGGCCAAAGACGAGCCCAGCTCGATGAGTAGTGGCAATCAGCCGCATCAGACACCTAACTCACCGAGCAATCCAACGAATCAAGTAGATCTCAAGCCATACCAGCCTCCTATACCGTATCCTCAGTGCCTTCAAAGCAGTAAGGATGAGCAGGGATTTCGAAAATTCTTTGATTGGCTAAAGAAGATCGAAATCAACATTTCTCTTGTTGAGGCATTAGCTCAAATGCCTAAATGTGCAAAATATTTGAAGGAGATCATCAACAACAAAAGGAGAGTTGAGAATCAAGGAACAATCATGATGACTGAAGAATGCAGCGCGATTATTCAAAATAAAATT
>CAOJCR014539538.1:0-10074 GCA_948330485.1 Euphorbia neoarborescens | reverse complement strand
ACTTGGTAACGGCCAAAATAGCAACGACGTACTGTTCATCTTATTCGTTGCCTTAGACCCTTTTTTGGTCCTACTGTAACGAATATGGTACCAAATGCAACAAAATTTTTTTGTTGCAGTAGCCATTCTATGGCGTAGTGGCTCCCTGAGGAATACCCAAATCGTGATAAAACACAGGCTCCCTGAGGAAGACCCAAAGTGTTGACAAGATACAGGCTCCCTGAGGAATAGCTGGATCATTGACGAGATACAAGCTCCCTAAGGAACGCTTAAATCGTTGATAAGAGATGGGCTCCCTGAGGAGCAACCAGATCATGATGAAATGCAGGCTCCCTGAGGAACACCTAAAGTGTTGACAAGATGCAGGTTCCCTAAGTAACACCTGGATCATTGACGAGACACAAGCTCCCTAAGGAAAGCTTGAACATTTATGAGATATGGGCTTCCTAAGGAACACCCAGATCGTGATGAAATGTAGGCTCCCTGAGGAACACCTAAAGTGTTGACAAGATATAGGTTCTCTGAGGAACACCTGGATCATTGATGAGACACAAGCTCTTTGTGGAACGATTGAATCGTTGATGAGATATGGGCTTCTTGAGGAACACCGAGATCGTGATGAAATGCAGGCTCCCTGAGGAACACCCAAAGTGTTGACAAGGTATAGGTTCTCTGAGGAACACCTGGATCGTTGACAAGATACAAGCTCCCTGAGGAATGCTTGAATCGTTGATGAGATATGGGCTCCCTGATGAATACCCAAATGAGGTAGCTAGTTTTTGTTTCTTGATCGATAAATTTTGTAACAAAAATTTCTTCCCTTTCGATCAAGAAATGAAAATTTTTGACTGAAACACATATAGATGCATATTTGATGTGTGCTCGGTGCATGCATCCATGGATGCATATTGATACATATGCATGCAAAATATTCAAGGATACTATTAATCTTGGAGAAGATGGTACTCTGTTCTTCTGTCACTTTAACTATGGAATGATGGTATATACTGGGGAGACAAAATAATTCGTCGAGGAATTCACAGATCCGTTGGGGATGGTAAATGATGTTTCTTTGGAGATGGTGCCTTTTGATTTTGTTGAAGGATAATTGTCTTGTGTTTCAGCCAGATTGGGTGGTCTTTTGATGACTCTGTGGAATGTACAAAATTGAGATGCTTTAGTGCGTCTCATCTTATGTGTAGTGAGGTATTTTGGGTATGATACGAGAATACATAACATTATGAGGCAGCGAATATAAGTGCAACAGGGAATATAAAAGTGACTTCGAACTTGACTATCACTCTCTCTAGTTTCTTTAAGCCTTTTCGATTTCATGTCCCTGGAAGTGGTTGAATAGCTAACTGTTTTGTGGTCTGGTGTGCTAGAGGTTTGAGCGTTGTGTGCTACTGGCTGGTTGGGTCAGTTTCTTTAAATAAAGAATGGTAGGAATCACGTGGGTAATACACTTTGGGTCGAGAATAAAATTGCACTGGTTTAGGGGTCATGTGGATGACATGCCCCCTGGGTTTATTAGTGGAAAGAAGTGGTCTCGGAGGTCATGTAGATGACATGTCCCTAGGCTAGAAGCAAGATGGAATAGTCTTTAAGGGTCACCTAGACAACATACCCCCGGTTAAGACAGAACAAATGGTTTTAGGAGTCATGTAAACGACACTCCCTCTAGGTTTATGATAAGAGAAAGAATTTTAGAAGCCATGTAAATGACATGCTTCTAGGTTTGGGATAGGGGAAAGGCTTTTAGAGGTTATGTAGATAACATGCCCGTCAGGATGTGCGAGCATTGTAAGTATTGATTTTAGACAACTGCATTTTGAAAATTTTAATGCAAGCTTAAATGTACAATTGTTAAATGGATGATTCTCATTCATTTCTCATGACGTTCATGTAATATTTCAAGTACACAATGTTACACTGATGAGTTTAATCTAAATTTTGAACAAGGAAAATAGCACATATCGATTGACTCATCCTCTATTGTCAGACATCCTTTACGGTTTTCCATCTGACATCCCTCACCATACATTATTTTGTTATTGTGATGGGTAAGAGATTCCCCCGGCTTTGATAGCCCTTTCTTCGAAAGTTGGGTTTAGATAATCATGGATGGCTTCTTGTGAATTTTCTTGATGTTTTGAGGCTCCACCGAGGTACTTCGTCGAAGTCAGTTTAGAGACCGCAACAGCTTGATAATATGGGAAATGTCGATGAGGTTTTGATTCTAGTCTTATGGTGATGTGAACTTCTTCATCAAGAGAATTTCCACAAAGGTAATGGATTAGTTGTGCATGCTCAACCTTCTTGGATTCATATTGCCCCTACTAACGATCATTCTCTGTCAAGCATAGGGTTCAAAATTCCTCCCAGAGTAGGACGTTGGAGGAGTGTAAGGGCTCAAGGGATTACATTTTTAGCTCAATGGTTTGGATACTTTATTATGACCCGAAAGTTCCCGGATATTTGTGGCTTGAGATGTGGGGTGCTCTCGGGTGTTGCACCTTTCCAACATAAGATTTGAAGGTTGCCTTGGCTTCCCTGTGGGTTTTAGCTAGTAGAAAGGTTTCCCTAGCACGACTTTCTTGAATTTAAGGAGCTACAATCCTTGATTCGTCTGAGAGAGTTGAAGATTGATATTGGATTCGATGCTCCGCACTTCCCGCGCGTATTCTTGGATGTTGAAGGAATCTCTTACCTTTTATTATTATTATTATTGTTATTATTATTATTATTATTATTATAGTTATTATTTATTCTCTCCTTTTCTTAGAAGTTAAGTCAATCGATCGATGTACCATTTTGTCTCACTCAGAGTTTCGAGATTATTCTCATGCAATGATGCATTGTGATTGTCAATATAATAACTGAATCTAAAGACCCATCTAGGAACAATTCATGCAAGTAAACAGAAGTTAGAACTTTTGCATTAATGTCCTAAAAGTCATTTAGTTCAAATCAAGCCTTGGGAATGCATCACATGAGAAGGAAAGAAGAACAGGTTCATTATTGACACCAACGTCTTCCACCACACCTTCAACGTTGAAGTGCTTGGCTCAGCCAAACCTTTCAAGATAGAGTGTAGTCATTTTCAAAGTCACTTTGCACATTTCCTGTGACACTCATATTTATTTCATTTAACGACATGCTCATGCATTGCATCATTCAAGGGGATAAATGTAAATAGAGACCGTATAGATAACAATAGATTGAAGCCAAAATATTCCATCACACATTGTTCATGAAAATGTTACACAAAACAAGTCCAAAAGAAAAATGACTCCCTACAGGTAAGGAGCCTTTAGAAAATAAAGATGATGCATCTGAGGTGCTTTGGGGCTCTGACGACTAAGATAACCCCATAGTTCCTTGCTATCCACTCACTAAGTCACTTTTACCTACCCCCCGATGTTTGGTAGTGGATTTGATTGAATATTGGGTTTCAGTGGGGGTTCTTTTATTTTTCCTTCATTGATTAAATACTGAAGAGCCTCCTTCAATTTATGGCACTCATTGGTCCGATGACCCTTTGCCATGTGGTAAGCACAAAACTTTTCTTTGTCTTCTTCAGCCGGTGGGGTGTATGGTCTGAGATTTCCCAAAAGCCCTAACTTACAACATTTCACGAATAGGCGGGATAGGGGCTCTATCCATAGGGACACTGACCGTGGAATCCAATGCTGTGGTTGGTCCTGGCCAACTGCTGCCACCTTGACTGGGTGAGTTCACTGAAAAGGATTATCATTTGGGGCAATTTTATTCCTTATCCTTGAAATAGCAGGGGCAATATAAGCATCGCGTTATCCTGGTTGATAATTTCTTCTGTAATTCGGTGTCGTTCCATCTTCAAATTTCCTTACCTCGGCCTGTCTCTCAATCTTCTTTACCTTTTTGTAAACATCCTCAAATGTCTCATAGTCGTCTAGCTCCATCTTCTCTATGTATAACTGTAAGGAACCGTGGATGATCCTTACAATCATTTCTTCATTACTCGACTTCTTTCCCAATAGGACCTAGGTGGCTATCCTCCTCTCGCAGTATTTTTGAAAAGCTTTATTAGGCTTCTGCTTGACAGCCTTTAGATCTTGCTGAGTGGTCTTTATCTTTGTACTGTAACCATAGTGCTCCTTAAAGGCATTGGATAGTGCCTTCAAACTGGACCTAACCTCTCTTGGTTGCACGCTCAGCCACTCCGTTGCTGCCCCTTCCAATGGGTAAGGAAAGAGACTAGCCATCTGATTAGAGGTGAGGCCTTGCATCCTCATGACATTGTAGTAGTTCTCAACTTGGACTTTTGGTAGGCCTGTCCTTTTTTACGGGAGAAGAGTAGGCATTCTGAAATTAAGAGGGAGTAATTATGGCCTTGCCTCTTCAACCTCTTTCGTGATCGATCCACTGATGCATCCAAATTGTGTAATTTCTTTGAATTTGGACAATATGGCATCTATTTCTAAGTACTTTTCTGTCAATCTCTTTTCAATGTCAGTCTTATTCTGCCTTGATTGACGATCAGTCTCAACACCTTCGAGTTCCACTTCCTCTACACCCTGACCAGTTGTGTGCACTGTAGCATGTATGGTTTCATTTTTAGAAGTTGCTAGCCTATTGGTAGGCTCCCTAGCATCTATAGCACTCTAAATGATAGTCAACAAAAAATTCTTGAACTGATCGGAACCCATGAGAGCTTCTGCCAAGTCATCGGCATTTGGGACCCTGCTACTTTTACTCGGATCTCCCATTTTGACTGAAGCAAAAACTATTATGTCAATCTCTGAATCAACCCTTGCTAACTGTCTACCACATCTTTTCCAAGTCGCGGTATCCCTCTAGCCGTCGGGTATAAATCAAAAGGAAAACTTAGAGACATATAAGGATGTATGAGCTTATGCATGCATGGATAATGGATGATTGGCTTGATATATAAAGGTGTATAAGATGGCTGTATTGCAAAGGGGTTAATCTATCTATTTCAAATATGCATGTTGTATAAATGTACATGCATATATCCACAAAAATATGACAGAATTATATGAAGTATGATTATGAAACATGCAGCGGGTACACTGACTGACATCTATATAATCGATGCCCCTAGATATATTAGGTTAAAGGGCATAACACATGGAGTTTTGGGGACAACTAATGTTACATGACGACATGAAGCCATTCCAATATTGTGCCTAGTGTTGGTTACATAATGAGGAGTGACCTAACATGTGTTATGAAGGAAGATGCTATGGTGCAGTGCTATACGTGGCACAATATTATGTGACAATGATCGGTGACGTGATATCACGTGGTGATGAGTGATATGACATGGCATATTGATTATGATGGACATGACCTTGCCTATTGATTATGAATGACATGACATCATACGGTATGGGTGACAGGGAGTTGTTTATTGATGATGCGCGTCATAGCATCGTGAGTGGTATAGCATTGTATGTTGATGATATGATATCATACATAATATGAAAATGCATATCAATACGTGACATGGCATCATGTCATGATGCATGGAATAGAATTGTGTGCCAACGTGTGATACGGTATCGTATTGATGAACAAATGGCATGGCATCACTTGGTATGAATAGCATGGCATCAAACGTTGATGATGTGGAATATTATAAATTGCATTATATGAATGACATTTTGTGATCGTCACACTACTGTGAGGAGCATGGTGCTTTGCAATATGAATGACGTTTTTATAAATATTTCATGGACGTCATGGCATACAAATGTAGGGATGTCATGATATATGAATGACAATTCACCTTGGTTTATAACATGGCATTGGCATAAGATGTATGCATTGTGTAAATAACACGACATAAGTTGGATGACATGGCATTGTATGAATGACATGGAATTATATGCATACCATGGCATTATGTGAATGACATGGCATTGTGTGAATGACATGACATAATATGCATGGTATGACACTGTGTGAATGACATGGCATAATATGAATGACATGGCACTGTGTGAATGAGATGGAATTGTACGAACGATATGCCATTATATGCATGACATGGCATTTTTGTGAATGACATGGCATAAGATACATGGACGTATGACGGGTATGGTCGCGATGTCGTGAAATGACAAAGCGGTAGGCAAACCGCAGGATGTTACAAGTCTATGGAGTACTTGACAGGTCCTAAGATGCAGACAAGCCTAAGAACAGAAATCAACTATCGTATTTCGAAGAGATTTCTAAATGCAAAATGTGTGGCCTATAGTAAGGTGCTTAAGTGTGATGCCAATATGAATGTGGGTTAGTATGGCATGTAGCATGTATTTAACGAAATGTTGTATGTGTGACTAGTATGTACGCACATGACTAACCTAAATGTGAATAACGACAATTGGGATATTGTTGAAATAATGGAATGTCATGAGACTGGAACAATAAGTGCGTATGGCTGCATAGAAAATGTGGGTTAGCATGGCATACAGCGTGCATATACTAAAATATGAAATGAT
Source organism: Euphorbia neoarborescens (assembly GCA_948330485.1). Classification (NCBI taxonomy): domain Eukaryota; kingdom Viridiplantae; phylum Streptophyta; class Magnoliopsida; order Malpighiales; family Euphorbiaceae; genus Euphorbia; species Euphorbia neoarborescens. Next base: position 3,565 of record CAOJCR014539538.1, on the reverse strand, counting down.
CGATTGGAATGTATGTAAATGGGACACACAACCACAAACAAGAGTAAATAGCATACGAAGTGGAAGTTTCCAACCTTATATCTCCACGTGGCATAAAGTCTCTAACCAATCCTAGGTAGATTAAGGTACAAGGCTATCAGTGGCTTACCAATAGATGCCTTTGGCACTGTAGAGGCATAAGAGTGACACTTCTTGAGAGAGACGAGGCAGTTATGGTGGTCTTGGAGTAGTGGATGCAATGGAGTATCTACTGAATAAATAGATATAAAAAGTAAAATCCACCTAAGTGGATGTACAAATAAGAATACTTCGTGTTCGAAAACAAATGTTGTCGATTTCTTCGAAGTCTTTTAAAAAATTCTTTCAAAGGCTTGTAAAAATTCCTCTTAAAAATTCTAAAGTTTGGAAAACTCTTGTTAAAGAAAGTTTGAAAAGAAAGTCACTCACAATGGAGTCGCCACTGTGGGCGAGCGACCTTTTTCTCAAAAAAGAAAATTTTGTTTGACATTTAATTTGGTTCTGAAGCGAGTGAAATAGTTCTTTCCAAAATACCTTTCGCCTTAGAAGCGATTCTAAGGTTTTCTAAGAAAGAATCTTCCAAACGAATCACGCATGTGAATGCGGCCTTAGGGGTTTCGTTTGAAAACCAAAGCTAAAAAAAAGAAAGCATTTTAAAAAAAAATTCAAACTCGAATCTCAAAAAACTATATTTGCAGTCGCCACCTAGTTCCAATCTCTACTAGGAATTAATTCATGATATTTATCGGATCCTAAGTTCAAATCCAAAATCGTGATCTAGAGATCGGGTTTGGACAAGACATGTAGTCATCCTTTTTCAAAGGCTTGGAAGAAATCTCGATAACATTTGGAAAATAAAGTATTCTTATTTGCAAAAGCCTAAAATATATTTTATCTTGAATTTGATGCGAACGTGCACACAAAAGCAGTGAAGAAAGCAGAAAATATACATACCATTACAAACATTCATGCAAGTTACGCTACGGGTTGTTGAATTAGGGATTGGGGAATATACATCTTACATATATTAACATGCATAATTGAGATTTGAAATTAAACAAATTGCACAACATTTTGCTTGAAATGGACATGCAATAAGAATAGAGAGATACGATAGCTCGGGATCATTTATTTAGGGGGGGTGTTTAGTTCGACTCAGTTAGTCGAATCGAAATGGTTTGAGCTGAAAGATTGTCTCGTGATGATCTGAAAACATTTTTTGTCACTTTCGAATGGGATTTGCAGCGATTGTTATTCCGAAATTCGTTTGGCTCAATTTTAATTATGAACATGCAATTTTTATAAGTCGGATATTCAGAAAATAATTTCCTTTATCAAGTGGTGTTAGAGGCCCTAAAGCCGGCTTCCCGGTACAATTTTCTAGATGCCAACGTACATTTACGGAATTAAAGATAACTCACACATGTATGTATATAACGTGTTTATTCATCGACACACATCGATTTTGCACATCAAGGAATAAAACGTAAATAAATAACAAAAAAAAAGTTCAAGGATGCATGATTTGGTGATTTTAATTTAGAAAAATATCGATTATGTAAATAAAAAATGAGAACCAGATCGCCTTTGAAAAAGGAAACAAAAATCAAAATTTCGTGCCCTTTCAGCTCCAGAACTCAGCATGTTATGGGAAGAATACGGCGAGTTCTTGGTGCAATTTTGGGCCTGAGTTCCAATGGTAAAATACGCCGGAGTGTTCTGGGAATGCGACGTGTTTTGGCTTGGAACTCGGGGAGTTTGTGCAAAACTCGATGTATTTTGGGGCTGATTTTTGATTTTGAGTTTCAGTGGAAAAACATGTCAGAGTGTTCTGGGAACATGGTGTGTTGTCCCAAAAGATGGTGAGTTACAATCTTTTTTGGTTAGAAATTTTGGTTGGGAACACGAAAATACTGCAGGATGCCCGGTATTCCAATTTTAACCATTCTATTGAGACTAAACAAAAACTCACATTTTTAAGGCCTTAAACATAAAAATTAACATGTTTTGTCCAAGTTCATTTTAGTTGGGTTTTTGTTCATTTTTGGTCCGATTTTTCCTTTTTAAATCTGAGTTTTTCCTCATGATCTCCACAAAGCCAAAGGATATAAATATGAGTCAAAAAGGAGATTTTTAGTCATTTTTATCCGTTTTCCCAAAATATCTTACATTTCCCGACGAAAGTTCCAGTTTTTTGTTTACATATTTTACATATCAACACATAAATCCATCTTTCCAAATATGTACATGCAGAAAATAAACATGAAAAAGACGGGAGTTTAGGGCTCAAGATTACCTAAATGTCGTGTATTCCACATGTTTGTGAGTAGAGAACTCCAAATCCACTTCGTTTGTCTCCGCCAAAGGAACAAACATCCGAACCAAGTGTGCTTTCTTCGAGTTGACATAAATGACCGAAAACTCTTAAGGAAAAGAGATTTATTGCTTAAATCTTTTCCTTTTGGAGTTCTCTTTAGTGATTTGTAAGTTTGAGATGGAGGAACTTTTGTTTTTTTGTTGAACAAAAAGAAGAAGATGGAAGCTTTTTGAAAATGAAGGTGAAGGAAGATGAAAATCAAGAAGAAGAAGAATTCTGAAAAAATGAAAGGTAACAAGGAAGAAAAGAGAAGAAGAAGAAGATGGGTTTGATAATGAGTGAAGATGGTAAGGATGAAAGGCAGACTTGAAGGTTGAAGCTGGAGAGAGAAGAGAGGGTGTTTTGAAGCTTGAAGATGTGAGTGAGTGATGCGTGTTTAGCATGATATAAATTTTTGCAGTTCTATATAGATGCTAAACACTCAACTACAGAGCAGTGTAACCCGTCGTTGTCAAGTAATAATCTAGATTTTTATCCAGGTATCGATCCTACAGGGAATCTTTCTCTACGAATTCTAATATTAAGGATTTGGTGTGTAAAAGGCGGTTAATGTGGTAAAGAAAATCTGGACTAAACTAAACCTAATTAGGATCATTTGTCAAATATATCTTTGAACCGGAATTAGACGGAAGAGTAAACAATATTTATCCGACCTATGAATATAGATGGATACGGAACTTATCGAACAATCAATGACTAAAGCAATGCAAATAATTAAAATTAATATCAAAGCAAGGTTTCAATCGTAACTCCTACTGTCCGAAGTGCCTAGGGTAAGGTTATGCTAATGGCCCGCCTAGGTCTATAATCCAGAAACTAAGTTTGCTTAAGTTCCGAAGGATTGTCAGTCCCCGATTTTCCTGTTGTCAAACTGGATCGCGAAACAGATATGGATTAAATCTATAAACGAGTTTACGAGGCTAGAGAAAACACTGGCAAATCAATCAATCTAATACACATGCATAAACCCTAATATCGATTGCAAGATTATGTTAACAAGCGTGGATGAAATATACGAATACAATTGCATGTAAAATCTAAGCAGATCACAACGCTAACTGAATACGAAGATTGAGAAAGAGATAATCTAAATCAAACTCGTTATCGAATCGGTAGATTCTGGCTTTGGTGACAATACATTGCAAAGGAGATCCTCTATAAGAAAGCTAA
>CAOJCR014538132.1:0-10930 GCA_948330485.1 Euphorbia neoarborescens | reverse complement strand
TAAAATATATAAAATACAACAAATGCAAAAACAAGTTTAAACAAAAGAAAAATTAAAATTACCAATTCAAGCACATTATTTTGCAACTTAATTCAAAAATCCAATAAGTATTCAGTAGTTAGTACTAACTAGTAACTAATTACCACTAATATACTAATACAAATATTAAAAATTCTGAACTGATTATATCCCAAATAAATCCATAGATCATGACACATGTCACATAGAATCTAATCACTGTATGATTTATATTTGATATCTTCCTCATTCTCGTCCTCTCATCATATTCGTTATTAATATATTTATCAACACCTTCGAAATCCCTATCTTCATCATTTGTAGATATTGGAATAACTCTTTTTTTACAACTAGATGATACTTTAGTAATTTATTTTCCTCGTAACAATATTAGTGATATTTTTTCATATTCTCTTAGTACGATACACACTTTCTTCAACTTATTTTTGGTCTTTTGAAAGACCAAAATTAAATGAAAGTTGCTAATTAAAAAAACCCTTAAAATTATGCATTTGAACAAAAGGCACGCCTTTTTTAATGTCACCAAGGCGCGCCTAGGCGCTAAAGGCGCGCGCCCGAGGGACACCCCTCGCCTGAGGTATGGCGAGGCGCTTGGCTATGAGCCTTGCATGATTTGAGCCTGAGGAGCGCCCGAGGCGCGCCTTTAACAGCTATGATTGTTGTCCTGTTACAGTTAAACCTCATGTCAATGTTATTAAAAGGGGTTGAGGTGCTTGCCTAGGCGCTCAGGCAAGGGGAGGCGATGCCGGAGCGCCTCGCCTACCAAGGCAAGCTCCTCAAGCAAATATTGGGGCACCAAATGCCTCATTAAAAAATAGAATACATAGATTTTTTTTTTCAAAAGATGAAAAGATTTATGCATGAAAAGTAGAAAAAATAACGAAATTTATATCCGACATAAATTTTAATAAAAACTAATATCATAATTAAAGCGCTTCAATATATTTTAGCCTATTATGAAAGTTTTAAAAAGGGCACATCATTAATAAAAGGTGTAAGAAAAGAAAGACTAAATTTGAGTTCTAAACATAAATACATTTGAAACTTCAATGTGTTTGCACCCTTTCTTTCAAGGGTCAACTCGCTTCGCTCGGGTGAGCACCTAGGACAGCGCGTTGCACGTCGGGCAATTTTGGGTTGTAGCGCCTCGAGGGCACCTAGCGCTTTTAATAACGCTACCTCATATGCATGATTAGCTTTCAACGCGAACAAGTCCATGGGAACGAGTTGGTTTGAATCAGCTGTTAATGTCAGGGAACTTTTTGTTTTGGAAAAAGTCAGTGAACTTCTTAGTATATAGGCTATGTTCTAAATGTTAGCCTTTACTAGGTGTCTTTTATATTTGCAAAACAGAGTAAATGTCTTTTTTATTTCTTACAGAGCTATGCTTTGGGATATAAGGAGAAACCAGGAGACAGTAAAAGTTGAACCAGTAGCCGAGTTGGATGGTCATACGAGTCCCGTGACTCTATTGCACATGGATCCATATAAAATAGTGACGGGAGGATTGAAGGATCTATATGTTAATGTGTGGGAGACTGATACTGGTATGCAAACGAATTCATTGATGTGCTGCTCTCCTGAGGTTGCAACCACTAGTTTTGGGTGTTCAGCCATGGCAGTGAATGGGACCCGAATCGTCACTGCCACCAATGGCGAGGAACAAAGTACTATACGCTTTAGAGACTACTTCAATGCTTCGTGCCCCGTTGCATTACTCGACGATGAGTACAGTACCAAGTTCTGGAATCCACCATCTCGTTTTGATAGCGAATCTGATGGTTTAGACAGTTAAATCAGTATGTTGTCTCGTGTAATTTTCCATCATATCTTTATCGGTTTCTCTGTTACACAAATCTATTTCGAAAATGAACAAAACTCGGTTTGCAGCGTATAGTGAAATACTGTAGCTGAGAAGTGAGAGTTTCATGTATGGAACGTACATGAAAACTCGAGTTGTATAGGTATGTGCCAGTGATTTGTAAATTACTTGAGAACTGAAATCTTTACATTTAACAAGCGACTGCCTCGGTAAGATTTCACGGTATATTTCTCGAGACCTGTTTTCGATTAGTCTTACAATGTGTTTAGTGGGGCTACTCTATAGCACAACTAAATCTTAGTATAAGAAATATATAAAACCTTGTGAACACTCCACTAGCGTTAAAACAAAAACATGGTTTTGAAACCATGATGACATAGCCTCCTAAAAAAACCGAACAACCGAAATGTTGCATGCTTTAGCATTCGAATTATTAGTTTCAAATAGTGGAAAGTCTTTATTATTTATACATTTAAGTCAATAGGTAAATCTGAATTCTTGTATGAACTAGAAAATTGCATCTTTTTTACTTGATAAATCATAACAAGAATCTTTTTTAGAAGGAAAACGAATATTCGTCACCAATGAGAAAAATGTTTTGCATAAGTTGTGAATAGTTATGCCCTGAGACATTAATTCCTATTTTTGGCTTATAGTAATAACTATTGTTATTAAAGTCAGACTAAATAGTTCGATCAAAAATCGGTTATTAAATCGATTTGATTTGTTTTTTAAAAAATTTAATAAAAAATTAAAAGATATATTTTATTATTAAAATTATTAATTTATTTATATTTTATTATTATTTATTGATATAAAATAAATATTATAAATAAATATTTTATATTTTGATTAAATTGATTAAATTTTTAATTTTAATTTTAATCTGATTATAATAATATTAATAAAAACGTTTAGGCGTTTTATGGAGGTATTACTGTTAACGAACGACTTGTCGCTGTGTGTTGACTAATGAGTAAAGTTAGAGGCTTTCCCTTCTCACTCGGAATTCGCCTTCTTCCCATCCAATCTGAACCCTCTCTCCCTTCCAGAACTTAACTTTTCCGAAATGCCCACCTCCGCCGCAGTCCTCCTCCTCCTCCTCCTCCTCCTTACCAACTCCACCATCTCCGCTCCAATTCCAGGCCTCGACACTTTTCTCTCTCAGCAATCTCACCTAGACCCTAAATGCACTAACGATTCCTTCAATTCCCTCACTTCCTCCCTCAAGAAATCCCTCTCCTCAGTCTCTCCTCATCCTCACATTCCTTCCTTGATCTCCTCTCTTCTCTCTTTATCTCTTCCTCTTTCTCTCCATATCCGTCTTGTTGGCTCTTCTTTTCCGCCGGATTCTTCCTCTCTTCTTACTACCTTCCTTTCAGCCACTCAGACTTCCGATCATTTCCATGTCATCACCACCGATCCTCCTCCTGACCACCATTCTCACCGTCTCGCGATTAAGCATTCTCCTCACCTCGATATTTCTCACTCTAGTCATTCCCTTTCTTCCCGTCTCTCTGATGCTCTTAAATCGGCGATTTCCTCCATACCTGCTTCGCTCCGTTCACCGCTTCTCTCTGTCCCTTATGATACGATCGATCAGATTATCAAGCAGGATTTTGATAAGGAAAAACCTGTTCAAGGGATTTATATTTACTTGCTTTCTTTAGGTTCTCAATCGAAAAAGTATGCTTATAGTTACTCTCCTGGCGATTCTTCTCCTGGATTTACTAAATGCTTGGGAACTATCTGGACTGGAAAAGAGAGATATCTTTGGATTGATCTCTCTGCTGGACCTGTGGATTACGGGCCTGCTTTATCTGGTGATGGAGTTCTTCCTAGAGGTGAGTTTCACCCTCTTGCAGCTATGCACGGGCGACCTAAGTCACAAAAGGCGCTGCTTGCTGATTTGGCTTCGTTGGTTTCAAGTGCTTATCAGGTACTACTTGTGCCCTCTTTGAGAATTCCTGTGACTTTTGAGACTTCTTTGATAGTTGAGTTTATCCATATTTATGCTTCTGAGAGTGGTAAGGATTTGAGTGGATTGGATTGGAAATCTATTGAGAGGACATTTAGGGATGAGGGTGGACTGTTGTTAGGAGAGCAGTCTTTGATGTTTAGGAGGCATGGGATTCAATTTTCCAAGTGTTCCATTTGCTCGTTTGCTGTTTCGAGGTCGATTAATTCGTACACATCGAGGTTCTTGTTTGACAATTATACTTTGATTGTGAGTGAGTACCTTGACTCGAAGCGGCTGCATCAAATATTGTCTGATTCTGCTGATGAGTTTAGGAGGATTGCAGGGATCCCTGAGGAGGATTTTGGTAGAGTGCTTCCTGTTTATGTTTTTGATTTGGATTATAATACCCTGTTGTTACTCGATCGGTATCATCAAACAGTGGCTTTTAGGGATATGGTTATTGCTGTGAGGACAAAAACTACACAGACTGTCAGTGATTACAGCTGCAATGGACGCCATGTATTTACTCATACTAGGGAGCTTGAGCGACCGCTTGTTGGTTCAATTTTACAGAGCATGTGGGGAGAGTCACCGACCCATTTGTCATGGAGTGCGAGGCATAATAATACTTTGGCGGATTATACCTGGAGTGTTGGGCAGACTCCATTTGGGCCTTTCTCAGAGACTTCGTCACTATCCTTTGTGCAAAGGGATGCAGCACGAAGAAATGTTATTTTGACTTCACTGAATTACAGTATAACAAGTGCTGTTGATGTTCTCGAATCCATAGCAGTCCATGGTGGTGTCAGGAATCTTCTTAAACCAAATCAGCAAGTTGAGTTCGTTCAGAGATGGAACCTATTCAAGTACAAGCTGGACAAATTAATTTCTGCATTGTCTCGTTTGGATTTTGAGATGGCCTTGTATTATGTGAGGTCTTCAGACTATGATATTTATGCCATTCATTCCCTTGTTTATCATGCATCCCAGGAACTGGTGGCATCACTTGTTTGTTTCAAGGACCCACCATTTCCATGGGGTTCAGTTTTAACATCTGTAATAGTTTTCTTTGTACTGTTTTATGGCTATGCCAAAAGAGATCAACTTTTTAGAAATAAAAGAAAGCAGTTTTAATGCTCTCTATAGGATTAGAATTTTGTATCATTTGAATTCGATACGACACATGTATTTCTGTGAGAGAGATAAGCCTTTGAGTCGAAGTTAAGTGTTCAATTGCTTAAGTTTCTTAGTGCAGTTTTATATGAGATGCTTTCCTCTGTTACTTGTTTAAACTTTATGCCTTAGTTAGATGCTTTATAAATGGATGAAAGCCCTATTCAATTAAGGTAGTTTTTGGGTGAATTCAGTTTTATTGTTCGGTTGCTTGTTTAGATTTTATGCTGTAGTTAAATGCTATTTTAGATGGATGCAAGCTCTATTCCGCGAAGGCAATTTTTGGGTGATTGTTATGCAATTGATTTGATTGTTTTAGTAGCCATTTTATGTTTTCTGTTCTCGGTACATCATTCTCCTAGGAAACGGGGACCATCTTTTTTTTTTTTTTTTAAAGCTGACAGTTAACTGAAATTTGATTATATTTAACAAAAAAGCTGTTGATATAAGCATACATTTTGAGATCTGTTAGACTGGTAACCATTCTGCGGTCCACAAGTGCACAGGCACGTAACCTAGCTCTTGAGAAATGAGGTATGACCCCCAACATTTTGCTTAACTTGATAAATTCTATCTTTGGTCTTATTTTATTTATAGGTTTTGTAATCATTCTAAGAACTGTGCCAATGTTTATTTCGTTTGGGAATTCAGTTATCAATTGTCTCAGTAAATGCTTATTAGGTGATGTGTTGATGGGAATCATATGAGATGGCATTATTCTTTGTATCTATCAGCACATCTGCATTTGTGGGGGTCCCTTGAATTAGTTTTGACTGTTTATCTTGTCTGGAACATAGATGTCTTACATTTATTTCATTTTGGCCATACAATTTTAACTATTCTTTATTTCATTTTGAACTAGTTTTGACTGTTCATCTTTTCATATTTTCATTGGTAATGTACTTGATGGCTCATAACCCTTAGCTTTGCTTGAGCAGTTGAATATTTACATAGGTAATGGTGCTGATTTTATGGCTCCTTCTTGTTTAATGGCCCAAGTTCTGCACTGTTCATCGATCCAGGCTTGAAACTAGTAAGAACCCGCTTGATTTGTTGCTGTTTAAATCGAGTTGGATATGTGGTTGTAACGAGCATTGATATCCGTTGTCTGGTATATTATTCAAGATCAGGCAACTTTGGTATCTGTATTCTGTCTGCCGAGGTTTTGATGGAAATGGCAACTCAAGCTGTGAAAGCTCTTACAATTCTCATATTGTTATTATGAACCTCGGCAATTAAGGTTGAGCTAAGCAGGAGTAACCACCATTGTTAACTACATGATGCCATGGTTGAAGGTTTTTGATTAGCTCTATGAATTCATGGAAGTTCAAAAGTTTGAGAAGGATAGATGTTAATTTGTAAGTCTTTTCAGATCATTCTGCTGTGTGCAATTCTAGGACGTACATATTTATTCCCAGAACCTTATTTAAAATATGAAGAGAACAAAGAGTAATAAACAAAATTGAAATGGTGTTACATATTAACACAAGGAAGCTGTACTCCACAATTTTTAGAGAAGACTACAGAAATTTGAACTCCCTGCAAATACCTATCTAAGTGACAGATTGAAGGATATACACATTGTTGTATGTGCATAAATAGTTGTATGATCATAAAACAAATTGAAATTCTCTTTCTTGCAACTCCAAACTGTCTTTGCTGGAAGAGAATGGGAAAGACATGTCTCCAATTTCATCATAAAATATACCTCCGAACTCGTCATCATTGCCTATTTGCGGCCTGTTCTTTGCCTCTTCTCCTTCATTTTCATCCTCGGAGGCATTAGAGTTCTTCTCAACTAGCTCCCTAAATATGGAAGATCGAAGGAGGAGGCTAAGGGCAGTCGGCGATGATGTCTTGCTGCCAGGGCTGACAGGTACTTTGCTTTGGAAAGATTCTTGTTTATGAGGGGGGTCAAGATAATCTGAACCAAACTGAATAGTGCTAAGAAATGAGGTTTTAGATTCTTCTCTTAGAAAATAGTTATTTGTCGATAGCACCTGAGGTTCTGGTACTGTCTGTGATTCAGTTGCAGCAACTTGGGCGGCTACTCCTGGCTTTAGCCATCTGATATAAGTGCTCAAATCAAAATTGGTAACTGCATTGATCCCTCTGTATTCAATTGCAGCTATATCATAGGCTCGAGCAGCCTCTTCTTGTGTACCTGATATGGAAAATAGGCGTGTCAAGTTTTGTTCAAGCTAGGTCCGGAAGTACTTGCTAGCAAGGAATTATTAAGTATGGGTTAAGATTTGCACATACTGTAGGTGCCAAGGTAAAGGTATTTGTTTCCGAAAACTCTTCCAATTCGTGCTTCCCATCTCCCATTGTGATGGTGCCTTTATATATTTTCCATAAAAACAATATTATTACATATTCTGCTATATATCTGTGATGTTAGACTGTTTCAGGCTGGAGAAAGAATTACCTTGCAACTCCCCTGTACTTGGATACGCCTCTCGAAAAGCCACTGCTCTTTCTGCCACAAAATATTCGAGGGATTGTTGGAGAAACAAATTTCAAATATTAGCAACACGAAGATGGATACGCAACGGATAAAAACTTACCTTCTTAACGAGGCCAGGTATTCCTCTTTTGTTACTGTTTGCATTATCTCAATCTCTTTCTCATAGTCTGATATCTGCAGAGTTTGAATTTACGGTGTTATATTCTGTAACTTACTTTGAAACAAATGTATAAAATTTCATAGTTGCGCGCGAATGATTACTGGAAAATTGGTAAAGGTCGATGCCCCCCAGTATTTCAATGCTGCCAAGTCATATGCTCTTGCTGCAGATTCTTCTTCATCATAAGCCCCTGAGAGATTCAAAACAAATTTCTCATTATCTCCTTTGAATGCTCAACCAACTACAGAGCAAAAGTTCTTGTTAAGATTTACTCACCGAGATAAACTGTTGAGTTCCCCATAATGAATTTGAAGTGAAGAAAGGAAGAATCAAACAAAATTGTATTAGCATCCGAAATGAAAATGAAGCCAAAGAATAAATAGGAGAAGGTAGAGTTATCAAACCTTGTTTTCCTTTCTTCTTTTGTGTTACATTCCATGACAGTTTATCCCAAAGGTGAGCTTCAAATCTACCTGTCCATCTATGCCTGTTCAATCCCGAACCAATATCTATCAGTAAATGAATAAGAAGCAAAGATAGGCGAAAACAGAATATGTTTCTCAGTGAGAATATGTATTGTATTAACCTGCTGACACCGCGAAATCTTGAACTTCTTTTGACAGTGGTAGCAGCTGTAGTTTGATCAGTTTGCTGCTGGCGGCTTTGATTGTCTTCAGCAGCACTAACTGCAATGACTGCCGGATCTCTGCGTCGTCTTTTCACACAACGAGTTGGCTGAACATCTCCTTCTGTTGAGCAAACACGTCGCCTTCCCAGGTTCTGTTCGTTCTTTATCATCACCATTTCCATTTTTTTATTGCTATTGAATTCTTTCTGGTGTGTGTTTAGGTATATGTTTCTGTATAGATTGTGATGATTGTATCAATGTGATGTGTATATAAATTGTGTGCCTTTTTGGCCTTTATTTTAGGTTGTTTTTTAGCTGTAGTGACAACATTCTAAGTCAAAAACAAGAGTTTCGATTCTTTCAAGGCAATGTGAGACAGAATTGTGTCCATATTCTGTCCATTATCCTTGTGGTTGTGATCTAAAAGACCAAGTTTTTTTTTTCTTTAATTTTCTTAATTACGTACTTCTGCTGATTAATTACTGACTACGTTCAATTTGGTTACCATCTATATTGTACGGATACGGAAACGGATACAAAAATTTGCGGGAAACGTCACATCTAAAAAAATTAGGAAATGAAAACTGTGGAAAAATATATAAATAATACAAAATCTAGAGATATATTTACAAATATTAAAACTTTAAAAATGTATTTATATGATTATATTTTTATAAAAAAAATAGAAAATAATTTGTTGGAACAAAAAATATGATCAAATAAGAAGTTTAAAATAAATAAAAAAAGTCTAAATTATTTATTAAAAAATATTAATTGAAAAATATCCTTTTAATTTGATAAAATTGTACAATAAGTTGGTAAATAATTTATTAAGTACGGTTTTTCAGAAAATAAGAAATAATTTTTTAGCTTTTTTTATTTATAAACGAATATGAAACGTTTTAAAATTCTGTTTTCGGATATCTTGTATCAACATTTTGCTCCAGAAATGTCCTTTTTAGGGCCTTAGTTATAAAGATCGGGCACATTCGAGGATTTTTAAGTCGTGTACTTGATTATGCTTCAAAAGAGGATGCGCTCAAAAGGCAAAATGTTGATGCGACAGATTAAAAAAAGGTTCAAGAGCTTTTTTTTTTTGGTCTTAAATTGCATGGTTTTTGTAAATCTTTATATTGCATGGGTTAAACTTGGTTGGATTTATTTAAATTTGGTTATAAATTTATAAGGGCATTATTAAACACCGTATTAATGATTAGTTATTATCTCTTTAAAAAAAGTTTTTGTCTTTCCTCGTAAAATTTAATAGCGAGGTGTGCCCATTAGTGTGGTGAAGCCCAGCCGGGGTGTGGCCATCCGGGCAGTAGGTCTTGCCCATCCTTGCAGTGGGGTGTGCCATTGCAGAGATGGGTGTGCTCCGGTCGCGCTCCAATGCATTTTTAGTTCAATTTTATATTTTTTTATTCGGTTGATTTTTCGTAAAATATTTATTTCGTCTCTGTATTTTGTTATTTTTTCGTCTTGAATGTTTGAATCAAAGTTAATTTTTCCGTTGCATTTCAGTTTAATTTTAGATTTTTTTATTGATTTTTTGTAAAATTGTTTTTGTTATGTCCGTGTTTTACTATTTTTTCGTTTTAAATATTTGAAATAAAGTGTTTAAATTTTAAATATTGAGAGAAGTTTTTTTTAAGTTATATTTTATAAGTATAGACAAAATTGTCTTTTGAAAAGGTGGAGGCTGTGTTTAACACTTTATTAGATACTATATAATTGGCTTAAATTTTGCACTCGTCCCAGTGGAGGAAGCATTTTGCTCATTAAATGTGATTTGTGTTCCATTCGCAAATACTCAATTGTATTTGTATGAAATGTAGCATACCCCAAAATATTTTTCACTTGGGTTGGGTATCAAATAAAATCTCTACTATTGGTTCTAATGGTTAACTTGTTCTGATTTTACGTTAGGGTCTATGTATGCCGACATATTTTTTCATTCTAAACGCGAATCACAAATGTAAGTTATTTCTCTTCATAAAATGGTACATTTATTGAAGTGCTAAAAATCAGACAAAGCGTGAAGCCCAAAAAACATTGTTTTGTTTTGGCTGAACAAAAGGAAACATCTTAAACAGACTGAAGAAATAAATCTATTCAAAACATCAGAGATTTACAAGATTCGTTTAAGTCCGTCCGTTATCAATATTATTAATATCGGATCGGATATTGAACCACTAAGTTTACTAGTTTACGGTTAAATCGGATTTGATAGGTTGTTTTTTGAAAAATATAAATAATTTTTTATAATAAAATCATTTAAAAGATCATATAAAATTTTTAGCAACAACAAATCACAAAGTTTCTAGTAATAATAAATCTCAAAGTTTTAAAATAAAAAATAAGAAAAATAAGTATGTTAAAACTTCAATATATTGAAGTCTTAAATAATAAATTTATAAAAGTACATAAAAAAAAATTGAAATATCTTCAGCATTCTTAATCATAATCATCTCTAATCGTATTTCAAAATCCACCGGGTCTTTATCAATCGAGATTTTGTGCCAATTGGATCGAACCCATAACCGGTTCCCAATCAAACCGGTTTAGTCTGGTTCAGTTTTGAGAACAATGTTAGTTATTGGTTAGTTGAACATAATAGATCTGGTTTAAGTTCACTTAAATTTGAATTTTGAGTTAAGCTTGAATTTATTAATAAGCACATA
>CAOJCR014535265.1:0-11366 GCA_948330485.1 Euphorbia neoarborescens | reverse complement strand
CAAACCCAACCATAGGCCTTTGATCCTTGATGGGAGTTTTTCTCCAATCCATATATTTGAAAGGACCTACTTGTTGAGAGCACATATGACCCTTGAATCTGTTTCTTGAAGTTTTGAACTCTTCGTTAGTTAAGATTAACAAACTTATTAATGCCTAGCTTGTCTGATTTGCCTTCAGCTTTGTGAAAGGATTCAATGAGCTCAACATTTTTCTCGAAGATGCTGAATCACATCTCTTTTTCGTTAGAGTCCTTGTATACTCGGCCATAAAGAGCCATCCATTGCTCCTGATTGCCTGCATCGATGCATCTTAGAGAGTACGAGCTGTGGCAAGAGAAGCCAATGCTCCAAAGAGAAAGATGAGTGCCAGAATGATGAATCCGTATCTGATTGGAAATGCCATGGCTTGAGAATTGATGGCTAAGTGTTAGGGATGATGGAGAAGTAGGCTGCATTGAATGGCTTTACATGGAGCTGCTCTTGTGCTGCAAAGGTTTTTTCTTCACAGAAACAGAAAAACTACGTGCCCAGAAAAACATTATGGTTGAAACCTAAATCATTGATCTAATAGTGGTTTAGTATTTTTGTAATTGTGACTCATTTTAGCAGAAATCTTATTTACAACATTGTCATAGCCACAAATTGACTTTAGTTTGAACGCTTACGAGGGAGTTGTCTTTTCTTTTGTTTCAAGTGAATTTACATATATAAAAAGCCTTGTTGCGGTGCCGTTACCTTCAAATAAATGATTATTAAGTTATCTTTCTCTCTGTAGAACTAATCATCAAGTGGGCTTGGGCTGAATCAACAGTTTTTTTCAGTACTGTAATAAATTCGGTTAAATGTTCTCACATCAGGCTGAATAATTACAAATACATTTTCTTGATTTTCTGGTATGGTATATGTTTTAATCGAAAAAGTATTATGCAACAAAACTAAATAACTTTTTTCAACACCTAAATAATCATTTAGATATCTTTTTTTTTCGGCCAAAGTATCTAGTGCCGATAGCAGTGACTAATTCTGTTACTAATTATAGGCATCTTAAAGGGTTGGACTGCTGCAACACAGCTGGTCCTGGATTTTAAAAGAGCTGCATTCCCAAAAATAAGAGACGAATTCTTGACCTTTAGTTAAATTTGAATCAGTCCCAACCGCTGAACCAATCCCTCAAGACTGATATCATTGGGTTTTTGAGCATATGCATGCAAGCATTCAGATCGATAGATATATCTCGAGCATTTGTACCAAATATAACAATTCAACTGTATATCTTACTAAAAAAATGTAAAGTGCACATTGTGAAGATGCATAGACATTAAAATCCATGATTGAATTGGCCTGGTATTACAAAATCAATTTCTTCTTCACCTTCTTGTAAATCAATCAGCAATTCTTCCAAGTTTTCGAATTTGTTGCTGCTCCTCACTTGCTCCATTGTTAGCCACGATTACATTTACTGCTTCATAATCATAATATGAACAAAATAACTCCAAATTTAAATTTCTACTTCATCAAAGAGTTTCTATGATCTTCTATACTTGTAGTGCCATTATCTTCTTGAATTCATAATAATTTCTGATGATAATCAGTAACATTTTTCCATTTGAAATTAATACTATGTTCGGTATCACCGGATGACATCACAGTCAAACATCGGATCTCATAGTTAAAGACCAGATTTCATAGTCAAAGACTGGATCATTTACTCAGGGGACCGAATGATAAAGCAGGAATCATACTGGATTAACAACCTGGGAACTGGGTGATAAAACTAAATCACACCAGGTAAAGATGATTCAGCAAACACGCTTAAGGCTTCGAAAAAGGCTGCTGCCCAATCTGGACCAGCAGAGGGGTAGTTCAATCTTTTCATAGGAGACAATAATAATTGGCAGGGAACATTCCCAACAGAATTCAGTTATGAGATCCTCTATATAAAGAGGTAAAAGATCACGTAAAGGGGTACATTTTACTCTTCACTGATTTCTGATCTCATTCTGATTTCTTCTAGCTTTATGGCTAACTTAAGCATCGGAGAGTCCCCCAAAATTGGACCACCAGTGTCTTTCTTTGTCTTGCAGGGATCAGAAGACGATGACCCTTATCGGAGAAGAAGAAGATTTCTCATCAGAAACATCATTGGTGCGGTGAAGCTATGGTTCAGAAAATCATGGCAACAGATTCAGCAGATGGTTCAGATCTAGTGGCTTCTGGTGGAACAAATCCTCAGCCTCAGAACAGTCTCAGTTCAGGCAACCCAATAAACTCGGAGTCAGGGCTTACGGTTGAGTAGATAATCCAGTCCTATGAAATATCTTATCAACATGCTATGATTTTATACCAAGCAATGGCCAGAGACTCATTTATGGTAGGGCCGACAATTAGCGAAGAAACACAAATCCGATTAGTTAATCAGATTGCTGGTCTTGAAGGGGGTAGCATCAATAGATCTTTATTTCAGACACCAACTCCCATGCCAGGAGGAGGAAGCCAAGGCCACCCAAGCTACGGGCAGAGGGGATTGCCACCACCACCATTAGGCATTCCACCAAGCTATCTTCCAACACCTGTACGAGGCTAGAATACGCAAACACCTTTATCATAGAGTTAGGCCACTCAGTATAGGCCACAACATGTCTCAGCACCAACAATATCTTCCCTCAACAAGTAAGCTATTCTGCTCCATCTCAAGGCTTGGGCTATACATATCCGGATATAGCCCCGACGGAAAGAAACATTCATATGATCTAGCGAATAGTTTAACTTCGGGGGAATTAGGTAAAATCCTTTTTGAATGGCTCAAGTCCTGCTTGAGTGAGTTGGCAGTGTCTTTCCAAGCCCTTATAGTTGATGTAGGGGATCCCCCATTTTCAAAAAGAATTCTAGAGGGTGAGCATGATAAGAAATTTAAGATCTCGGTATTACCTCAATACCATAGACCCTGTTATTCATGTTAAGAAATATACCAGTATTATGAATATTGCCAATGCTGATGATATATTAATGTCCAAAATGTTTTCATTATCTTTGGATGGTCCATCACATTACTGGTATGATGGGTTATTGCCTGGGTCGATTGACAACTGGGAGGAACTGAAAAGGCAATTTATACAAAAATTCGTGGGATACATTCCTGCAACAACTGCTACCCAAGTACTGAATGATATTATTTAAAGACCTGGGGAGTCACTCAAGGACTATATCATCAGGTTTAATGAGGGATGTATGCGTATCAAGAACTTGGAAACAAACATTGCCTATGAGATATTGATGAAAAATACTACCAGTAATCGACTTTGTCAACAGTTGGCTTCCCAAAAGCCTAACAACCATGTGCAATTAATGACAACCTATAAGGATTGTGTAGAAGTAGAGGAAGCTCAGAGCATTCAGAGAAGCAACGATGCCGGATCAAAGGACCGTGATCAAAACAAGTTCAGGAGAGATGGCAGAGGTCAGGATAGGGATAGGGATAGAAGAAGAGATTTCTCCTGAGGTAACCGAAAAAGGATGCATTTCACCCCGCTAAATACATCCCTCAGTTAGGTCCTGGTAGCAATCAATGAGAAAGGCCTCAACAAAGAGATAACTTATCCTGAAGCCAAGAGTGGGCAGACGCTGGGAAAGGTAAGAGATACGTATTGCAGATTTTATAGGGCCAAAGGACACCATACAGATGATTGTTGAACCTTGGCTAAGGAGATAGAGAAGTTGATTAGGAGAGGTGATAAGGTCGGTTTAGACCTTATATTCTGAGCCTTATAGAACCCTGATTACAGATAATTTGACTGGAATTCTGGCATTCTTGTGTCATTTTATATGTGTTTTCATGTTTTGCTTGAGTTCGTGTTTATTCGTGTTTTATTTGTTTTTTGTTATGTTATTCTGTTTCTAGGTACGAGGTCGTTAGGACCAAAGACTTGTGTGATTTAACCTGTTTCTCAAGCTTTGTAACGCAGGAGTTGATGCCCTGAGAGAAGAAAGTCCGACGGAGACACGTGCTTAGAAGTAGATCTTTGGAGCTAAATTTGATAAGGATGGGAGCTGAATATGAAGATGGGCATTGAAAGTTGTAGTTCGCAATTCAAGCTTTCCAATGGATCCAAGATCGCGTGATTCAGAGATCGGACGAGAAAGATATGAGCACTTTTAAGGAAGAAAAGTTCGAGAGGGTTTGGCAGAACTCGGCGAGTTTGTCCTATAACTCACCGAGTTCAGCAGCGTTGGAACACACATATTTGGCAGAATTGAACTCGCCGGTGAGTTGGCAAAACTCGGCGAGTTTTGAGGCCAAACTCAGCAAGTTGTGATTAATAACTCGGCGAGTTTCCTGCTTTTTAGGGTACGAATTTTCTTTTGTTTATTTCTATTCGGGAACCTATATATAGCTGCTTATTACTTCTATTTTGTATCTTTTCACCATACAATCAAGCCAAGAACCCTAGCTAGGTCTTGCTTTTACTTTGTACTCTGATTCTGGATTATTTAATCGAAAGAGTCTAATTGGAACTTTCAACTTGTGCGGATTGTTGCTTTCATTCGTAAGTTACCTTTTTTATCAAGATTCACCTTCATTCGTTGTATCGCCGAAGCTAGAGTCCATCGATTCAATAGCGAGTTGGGAATAAGACTTTTCTTTTCTTAATCTTCGTCTTTAATACGTGTTGTGAGCCGCTTAGATACTACGTTTGATTGTATGCATGATTATTAATTCCATGCTTATTTGTTGAACTTGCAACTGATTTTAGGGTTTCAGATTGTTAATTGATTAATATCTATGCTTGAGTGATTGATAGCTTCGTAAGCTTGATAATCTATTTGATTCATATCTGTTACGCGATCCAGCCTGACAACTGGAAAACCAGGAGGACTGATAATCCTGCGAAACTTAAGTGTACTTAGTTTCTGAATCACAGAACTAGGCGGGCTGTTCAGATCACCTTACCCTAGGAGCTTCAGATAGTAGGAATAACTATCAAAATCCTTGCATGTTATTGATTTGATTACTTTCTTGGCTTTAATATTTGATTGTTTGGGAAACTAATAAGGTCCATTACCATTATCTTTCATAAGTTGGTAGAACATCGATTAGCTTTCCATGAATTTAGGGTCAGAGGGTTGTTTGATGAATTGATTGTAATTAGGAGTAGGAGTAGTTTAACTTTATTTAAATTTTCGAAATATTGATTCAACTATAACATGCTTAAACCCTAGATTAGACTGCGCATAGAAATAATATTCTCTGTGGGATCGATACCTGGACTTCAAATCCAGATTATTACTTGACAACGACAGGGTACACTGCCCTAGAGTTGAGCGTTCGGCACTATTGTTATTATTTTTTAAATCCATATCACGCTAAATGCTAAAACAAGTGGTAAGCTGACTAGCTTTGTTGATAAGAAAGAAGACAAAGAGGAGATGGATGCTGAAAGAGTTAATGAGAGAGACAAAGAACAAAGAGCAGGAATGTCCTAACAGGCGACAGGCAAGAGGTGTTATTATGATGATAGCCGGGGGACCAAGTGCAGAACCTAGAGCAAAGCGAGCCAGGACAAACCTGATGAAGCCAAAAGGTATTATGGATCCTAATGATTCATTTGTGAAGCTAACTAATATTTATCTAGGTCATACGGACGCATTGGTAATTAAAGTAGAGCTGCAGCGATATACAGTAAAGAGAGTCTTAGTTAATACCAGAAGTGCGGTCAACCTCATCAATAAGCATGCCATTAACAAGCTAAAGATCTCAGAAGAAAGGATCCAGCCAGTATATGCCCCAATAGTTGGTCTTAGAGGAATCCCTGTCCCATTAATAGGACAGGTACTATTAAAGATAGAAAGCGAGGATGAAGAATATATCCATAAGTTAAAGGAGTTGTTCCTGATTATGGATATAAAGCTGGCTTATAATGTCATTTTAGGCAGACCTTTTTTGGTGGCGTCTGAAGTGGTCATCTCGTGCAGGCACCTAGCGTTACAGAATTTTACTCCCAAGGGAATTGCTATTTGCCAAGGAAACCAGCAGGTGGCACAAAAACCATATCTAGCTTCATTAAAAAACGATGAGGAAACTGAAGAGGAGGAAGAAAGTCAGCCAGACACCACTGAATCTGTTGATGAAATTGAAACCTTGGCAATTACAGAGGGGAAACTGATTAACATGCTTAAGGATCTTGAAGAGCCAACAAAGAGAGCAATCTTAGATGTGTTAGCTTCTGAGGAAAAAGCTTTTGCTTGGACAATCGACAATTTGGTAGGAGTCCCAACAGAGATAATCAGTCACAATCTCAATATAGACCCAGAAGCAACTACAGTGGTATAAAAGAAAAGACGTCACTCTCTGGATAGACAGAAGGCCATTTAGAAAGAGGTTGTAGAATTACTGAGAGCTAGACATATTCGGTCGGTTCAATATACAGATTGGTTAGCTAACGTAGTGTTAGTTAAGAAGCCCAATGGATCGTATCGGATGTGTGTTGATTTCACAGACTTGAACAAAGCTTGCCCAAAGGACTTTTATCCTCTGTCGAGTATTGATCAACTCGTTGATACCACAGTAGGGAATGCTATATACTCTGTATTGGATGCAAAATCCGGGTATCACTAAATATCCATAACCCAGACGATAAGATCAAAACCTCCTTTATAAACCACGAGGGAACTAACTGTTACACCAAGATGTCGTTTGACCTAAAAAATGCAAGGGAAACCTATCAAAGGTTGGTAAACAAGATGTTCAAAAAGCAAATCAGCAGAACAATGGAGGTATATATCAATGATATAGGGATAAAAAGTAAGTCAGAGGCAGATCACTCGCAGTATATCAGGGAAGTATTCAAAGTCCTTCAAGATTACAGGATAAAGCTTAACCCAGAGACGTGTATCTTCGGGATAAAGGGAGGAAAATTCTTGGGATTCATGGTGTCGCAACGAGGGATAGAGTCCAATCTAGTTAAAATCCAAGCCATCCAGAATATGACACCACCAAGGAACTTGAATGAGCTCCAAAGGCTCAACGACCGGATTAATGCCTTGGGCAGATTCCTATCTTTTTCTATAAAAAGGTGTTTATCTTTTTATAAGGCAATAAAAAAGAAGCCTGGATTCAAGTGGGATGAAAGCTGTAAAAAAGCCTTCGAAGATTTAAAGACCTTTTTAAGTTCCACTCCTTTGTTGAGCAAACCAGAAGAAGGAGAAATCTTATTCTTGTATATGGCGGCAGAGGATGAGGCCATTGGAGCAGTACTTATCAGAGAAGAAGGGACCCAACAGTTTCCTATTTATTATGTCAGCAAAGTGCTCAAAGACATAAAAACCAGGTATCCTCGAATTGAAAAATTAGCACTAACACTGATATTTACAGCTATTTGGCTTTGGCCCTACTTCCATGCACACACAATAGTGGTGTGAACAAATTTACCTTTGAAGAAGGTGCTGCAAAGGCCAGACACGGCAGGAAGGTTGACTGAATGGGCCATAAAGTTAGGAGAATTTAACATTCGGTATGAGGCTTGAACATCCATGAAGGCCCAAATACTAGCGGATTTTATGGTAGCGTTTACTGGGCTGGAACCTGAACCAGTTGTCCGAGCTGAACGATAGGAAGTCTATGTGGATAGAGCCTCACCAGAAGAAGGATTCGACATTGGCATCATCATAAAGGGACCCATTAAACTTCACTTTCAATATGCTGTAAAACTTGATTTTTCCGTAACTAGCAATGCTACAGAATATAAAGCCTTAATTAAAGGCCTAGATCTGATAAAAGAGATCAGTCTGGACCGGGTAGTGAGCCAAAGTGATTCAAGGCTAGTAACTAGACAGATCAATAAAAGCTTCCAAGTAAAAGATGAATCCATGGGGAAGTACTTGGCCAAAGCAAAAAGCTTATTGAATGAGCTGGAGTCTAAAGGGATACTATAGCAAATTGAAAACATCCCGAGAAAGCAGAATGAAGAGGCAGACCAATTGGCCAAAGAAGCAGCACATCCGGGAGATTGGCAACTGCTAACTTGTCCATTTGAAAGATAAATAAAGCCTTGCACCCATGAAGAAGACATCTTGCTGGCTGAAGAAGGTGAAAAAGATTGGAGAACTCCCCTTTCCTTGTATCTGAAAACAGGAGAGTTACCAGAGGATGCCTAAAAGGCTAGCTGAGTCGTTAGAAAAGTGGCAAGCTATGAACTCGTCGGTGGAGAATTGATGAGAAAGTCATTCACACAGCCATGGATAAATTGCATCTCCGAAGATGAAGGCCTCTATATCCTGCGAGAAATGCATGAAGGCATATATGGAGTGCATTAGGGGGCATCTACCTTGGTGAGACGGGCCAGACTTGCCAGATACTTTTGGTAAACATGGAAAGTGGTGATGTTGAATACGTAAGGAAATTCTAGCAATGTCGAATCAATGCCCCAAAAAGTAATCCCCCTACGATCAGATAAAATCCAATTTACACAACTTGGCCTTTTAGCATATAGGGGATTGATATTGTAGGCCCTATGCCCGAGGCCAGCCGGTAAAGGAAGTGGATAGTTATTGTAGTTGACCATTTCACAAAATGGGTGAAAGCTGAGGCCTTAAGCACTATTACTCCAGAAAAGATCATCTCCTTTGTGGAAGATCAGATCGTGACTCGATTCGGTCTTCCATATAAAATTATCACTAATAATGACACTCAGTTTACATCTAAAAAATTCCAACAATTCTGTCAAAATTTTAAAATAGAGCATAAATGCTCTTCGGTGGCTCATTCAGAAAGTAATGGACAAATAGAAGTGACTAACCAAACCATCGAAGATAGGCTCCAAACAAATGTCAAAGCACAAGGGAGCATGGCCAAATAATCTTAATTATATCCTATGGGTGTACCAGAACACTCCCCAAACAGCAACAGGAGAAACACCTTTCACTCTAACATATGGAATGGAGGCTGTCATCCCGACAGAAATAGGGGCCCTTGGCGAAAGGGTGACCCACGATTCAACTGAGGAAAATGAGCTCAACATCCGGAATAAGCTGGACTCCTTAGAAGAAAAGCGAGAAAAAGCTTTCAACCCAATGGTTGTATATAAAAGCTGGATCACAAGATACCAGACAGAAGGGTCCGCGAAGTCCAACTCAAAAAAGGAGATCTAGTCTTAAAAGACTCCGAAGCCTCGCAAAGCAGGGAAGGTAAAGGCAAAATAGAAGTGAATTGGGAAGGGCCTTACATTGTAAAAAGTGTAATCGGTCTGACAACTTATCGCCTACAACAAACGAACGGGAAGGATATCCCCCAGATATAGAATATTTGTAATTTAAGAAGATATTTTACGTCAGAGTGAAAGGGGGGCATACATTACAACACTTTTTTTCTGGTTAATAGTTGTTTCCTAAAGGGTTTTCCTTAACCAGGTTTTTAACGAGGTAGACAATCCCTAAATCACCAAAGCTGTAAATTACCCCAGTAGAGGGAGGAGGTTAATAAAAGTCTGATCTTATATACACGTTCAAGTCCAATATTTATCATGGGATATAGAAGCCGAGACTTAAAAGGGCCAAGACACTGAGCCCATATATTTTTATGAACAATATTAAAACCGAGTCTAAATTGGCAAAGACATTCGAATTATTCTTAAAAGGTCTCAATAATCTCTTGAACATGAAGCCAGGTCTAAAAATCTTAGAGGCTATGCCAACAAGTTAAAAGGCCGGATTAGAGATAAAGGCAAAAAAGCCTAATCTTCACTCTAAAAGCCTGAATAGTAATAAAACTATCTAAAGGCAAAAGTGATAATTTATACTGAAGGACTGAGAAGCCGAGTTGATAAAAGACTAAGACGCTGAGTCAATTCAATTTCATTCAATATACAGACCAAAGGGTGTGGTCTAGAAGACTGGTGCCTAGAAATAAAAAGGCTAAAAGTCGAATATCAAAGTCTGGATAGTAAACGAAAGCTACAAAAGACACTAAGAAGGGACTAGGCCTAAAAATCTCGAGTCTGCAATAACAATCCCAATTCAAAGAGAAAGGCAGACAAGCTAAATCTCAAAAGCCAGAATAGTAAAAAAGCTATCTAAAGGCAAAAATCATGAAGTAAAAACACCTGAAAGCAATGCTATTAAAAATAAATGAGCTATGACTCATTGAAGGCATACTTTGCAGAGATAAAAAAGGCAAATATACATAAGCCAAGAAAAGTAGTACATTCATTAAAAATATCTTTTCAGTGTTTTTACAAAAAGAAGCGTCATAAACATAACTAATTATGGGGGTCATTTTCCCCCACTTCCAAAACAATCTCTGGGTCTTCAACATTCTGAGCTTCAGTCAGATAAGCAATAACTTCATTCACAGTAGGATAATCCACATCGAAGAGTTCTATATTGGGCACCCTTTCTGAATAGGCCTTGTGAATCTTCTCTCCATAAAGCTCGAGGTAGGCTAAGTATCTCTCTGCATATTCATGGGCCACCCGCTGTTCGATCTCGATTTTAATTCGAGCCTTCTCCGCTTCCTATGCTTGCCTTAGAAACTCAAGTTCAGCCTTGACCAAGGCCTTCTCCACTTTCGTTTGGGCCATTTCTTGCTCCCGAAGAGATGCCGCTTCAGCCATGAGAATTTCTCTAAAATCTCGAAGCTGAGTCTCCTCCAAGGTAATATGCTTAATGCATCCAGATAATTCAGCCACTAGAGATAAACCCTGCATCATAATCAAGTTAAGAGTCAAATAACTCTAATCAGATGAGAATTTAAGAATGCATCTTTTCTTACCATTGATACGTGCCTAAAGGCTTTACGAGACACATCATCGGGGGGACATTGATCTAACTCTTTTCGATCCCCCGATAATAATACATTGGCTCGGAGGTCTGCCTATACCTCAGGGTGAATTATCTGAACCTCTGGTCCATGTTGATTTTGCTAAAACTCAACCAGGGATAGAGGGAATGAAGAAAATCCTACCTCCTACCACGTACATTATGGATAAAGTAAGTATTTAGTAAAAGCTAAAACTACACTTAGAACAAAACATACATACCTCGACTATTTGATGTCTCTTCCGAGAGGGTGTTGCTTCTGGAGCAGGAGGATCCACTAGAATGAAAGGAGTAGAATAGGACTGAGACTGACCCGATTTAGGAACTGCTTGGATCTCCACCCTGGTATCTGGTCGTTGAAGACCCTTCTTCTTTTTTAAAGCTAAAGTATGAGTGAGCACGGATTCAGGATTGTGTTGGTGTGCCCTAGTTCGTAGGTATTGATTCTTATATATATCGATCATAGGTGTGGACTATGTATAAATACATTACTGTGTCACATAAATAAAGGCATGAATCTATTTATTATATACCTTGTGCTATGATAATAAATAGAG
>CAOJCR014530879.1:0-12582 GCA_948330485.1 Euphorbia neoarborescens | reverse complement strand
TAATTTAGCAGAGGTGTATCCATTCCTATATGAGGTCCACATACCTACATCCTTGATTGTAAATAATCAATTGATGCATTGGTTTATAGTCGTATTCATTAATATAATCTTAGACAAACCTAGGATTTAATAATTTATGATTAGAATCAACAGATACTGTACTAATTACTATAGCACAAGATATAAAATAGTAGATTTATGCCTTTTATTCAATAACACCAAATGTATATTAATAATACAAAGTATTGAACTAATGTTTAATATACAATAGACATAATGCCTACAAACTAGGGCACACCAATAGTACAAGCATGTATTGTAGGTATATATGTGAAGCAAATCTTATAAGAAAATGATTGAAGAATAAAAAGGATTTTGTGTAGAGCGAATCAAACACAAATAAGGTTTTGAGTGTAGAGCTGATCAAACACTAAAGAGGTTATAAGTGTAGAGAGAATCATAAACTAAAGAAGTTTTAAGTGCAGAGCAGATCATAAACTAAATAGGTTTTGAGTGTAGAGGTGATCGTACACTAAAGAAGTTTTAAGTGTAGAGCGGATCATACACTAAAGAGGATTTAAGTGTGTAGCGGATCATACACTAAAGAGGATTTAAGTGTAGAGCAAATCATACACTAAAGATGTTTCAAGTGTAGAGAAAATCACACACTCAAAAGGCTTTAAGTGTAGAGAAGATCATTCTAAAGAGGTTTTTAGAGTAAAGCAGATCATACACTAGAAAAAGTTCTAAGTGTAGAGCGGATCATACACTAAAGAGGTTCTAAGGGTAGATTGAATCATACGCTAAAGAAGTTTTAACAATCATATGAAAATTACGACATTTAAATTTGGGTAGAAATTCATTGCTTATGAAAATATGTAAAATAACATATTTTAAATTAGAAATTATATAATAACCATTTTACAAATTTTTATACAATACAAAATGGATGAACATATTACACACTTTTTATTTCTAAGAAGCTTTGTGTGAATCTAGATATGTTTGCATGAGAAGGAAGATCTTTGATTCCCTTAATCTAAGTTACATATAAATTATTCGGTTTTACAATATATGTGCTATTACAGAATTTTTCAAATAATAATTTTTTGCTCAATCTTTCCTCTTTAGCTGACGGCCAAGCTAATAGGTATTCAACTTCTTCAAACGAGGCGATTATAGTTGATACCTATTATAGGAAATGAGAATGCCTATATAATCTAGATGAAGAATAAAATGTAGCTGTCATTAGACCTAACAACTGAATGTCTCCAGCCAACCTATCTACTCGAATATTAATGATTTCCACCACGGGCATACCCACTGGATCACTATATAGGAATAGTTAGTCAATTTATGTAGCCATTCTTCTATTCCCATAAATTGTATTCCTTTAATGGCAAAAGGACGTCGATAAAGGTGGCAAGGTTTATATTTCGAAAAGTGGCCTTTAGGTGGCAAAATAAGAGACAACTTTTCCAAAATCCAAATTTTTAACAAGGCTAAGTGTGTACCAATATCGATATCATCTATTTTTAAATTTTTGTTTACAGAGAAGATTGTTTTAGTCAAAATGAAGCTTAAGAGAGATGCCTCTTGGGCTAACTGAGTAATAATCGAAGCAAATCTAAAGGTGTATGTTTCGTATGGTACACCTAACAATTGATGTATAATGATTAAACTTACCATATATGTCCAACTAGGATGAGTAGGTGGAATAAAGGAACACCAATTCAAAACTATCGATAGATTAATTCTTGTGGTGGATAGCACTTATTGGATAAATGAGAGAAATATTTGTAAATATTTTTTAGGAATTAGAAATTCTTTGGTCATATTCTCCGTCTGACCATATATGAATTTCGGTAGAGCGATCAGAGTTTTCCAAGAATGAGGTATACCCAGATTTGTGCTAAATTCCTCAAACATTGGACATAACTCCATATTTGCTAAACCAAAATACATGATTTATGGGATAACAACTCATTACACAAGCTTTTAAGAAGTCGGGTAGAAATTGAATATTAAAACATATATTGACATCTCTTAACCAAAATATTTTTAACATGGTCCATTCTGAATCTCAAAGAATTTTGAGAAATATTCAAACTCTTGTTGTAAAATCTTCCAACAAACCTCTTTTTTTAAAATAAAAACACATACATGAGTTTAAATTAAAAAGTAAACACAATACGTAATTTTAAACAAAAAATTATAGAATTTTCATGCCAAGATATAGATAATATTAATATGTTTGTGAATTGAGATTGGTATAATCATGATACTTTGAACTTAGAAATCTTGTAATTATATGATTGATGTAACTACAAGTTTTGGAATTTGAAAATCTTGTAACTACATGATTGATGCAACTACGGGTTTAAAATGTTAAAATCTTATGGTTATGCGATTGTGCATTTTTGCAATTTTTTGAAAAAATAGGCGATTATGCTTTGGAGTGCTTTCGTAAATTTTTGAAAAGCAAGCGATTACACGATTGGAGCATTTTTGCAAATTTTGAAAAAAATAGGTGATTATATGATTTGAGCTTTTTTGCAAATTTTGGAAAAAATAAGCAATTATGTAATTGGACCATTTTTGCAAATTTGTAAAAAAAAGCAATTATGCAGGTGGAGCATTTTCTCAAATTTGAGAAAAAATCAAGCGAATTATGCAATATGAACATTTCTAAAACATAAATGGTTATGAAATAATTTTATGTAGAATATGAAATGCATAAAAAATGTAAATAACTGCAAAAAGATCAAACATTAGATCAGGCATGCATATGCACTCCCTTCCGACCTTATACCTCCAAATTGGTCAAAGAATTGGTTCCTATATGTTGGTTCGCTTTGTAATCATTGGGGAATAACAAAGAATAACACTCATTGGATTAAATTGATTTCATTTTGGAACTCCTAAGAAATGTTTCTAAGTTCAACTATATCCGTTATTGGTAAAAAATTCTCAGGTTGTCATAAAGGGTCCATAGCAAAATATACTCTATTTCTCTCCCCTAAGGGTGCGAACAAGAAGAGTTTAAATGAGGCTATGAGTGGTTTTCCGAATAGATATTCTTACAACCTCGTGGGGAAACAAGCCACACTTTTTAAGATCACCAGGGCTAAGGATCAGTGGTCCTAGAGTGGTGTGTGAAAAAGGTGAGTCTATTGTGATGTAAATGACATTTTTAAAATATTTTGAGTGAGAATTTTCAGAGTTTGAAATTTTTGTTTTTGAAAACAAAAATAGCTCTCCAGCAGAGTCGTGTGTGACCTCGTGTTTATAGGATCCTTTAAGGATAATAAAAAATAAGTTGGTTTAATGAAATGAAATTTTGAAAACGAAGCGAAGAAAATGAATAATGTATTTGAATGCCCTCGTGTTTATAGGAGTTGCCACTCGATTCGGCTCTACCGAGAATTTTGAGGCACAACTAAAATGAATGTCGAATCACTACACCTTAAGATAGAGATTCAGGTCCGGGCAACTCACTTATTTCTTCTCGCTCAAATTATTCTATGAAAATAATGCCAAAATATCAAACCTAAAATTGATTTTATTTTTATTTTAAACTCATATGCTCACACAATGTAGGATAATAATATATATATAAAGGGTAAATAAATTCGGCAATATAAGTATACAACCCGATCGAATAAACTATCCTAGGGGATACATTTATAAAAATGGGATTGGGGTATAACCACCTAATATACATGATTAATCTAAAAAGTATAAAGCTAAGCATGCATCTAAACTAAACATACATCTACTTTGAAAAACAAAGTTAGTACATGAAAATGTATATATTCACATAGGACTCAAATTGACTTAGCAAGGGACTTAGGATAGCTCGGGGTGTGAATGGGTATTGACTTGTAAAACTTTTTAAATTTTGCTAAAATAATGGATGGGACTTGAAAATCTTGGTTTTGTAAAATATTGGCTCAATTATTTTCTTACATACAAAAGTGGGTTGCTTTTCGAGAAAATATGATTTTTATGTAAAAAGTACACTTTTCCATCATGGAGGTGCTAACGATCCTAACCGGCATCATAGCATGGTTTTCTAAGGTGGGTATGCATTATCTTATCGTCAAAACATACATAACAATTAAAAATGGACCAAAAATAAGAAGTAGGGGAAAAATTATAATTTTTCTATATGAAAATGTGGCACGTAGCAGAAAATAGCACACATATAGCCATTAGCATACACGACATGCTTGCGGTGTGTGGTAAAACATGCATGGCCTGTATGCTGCTTTGCATAAGGTGCGCAACAGCATGCATGCCATGCGTGCTGCTATGCATTGGGTGCAGAGCACCATGCATCCTATGTGTGTTGTGCGTGCTGGTGTTTGGGGATCGAAAAAAACCAAATTTTCGAAGGAAGTCCATATTGACATGTTGATCACTTTTATAATTGGAGCAAAGTGAAATTTTTATTTTAAGACTAGGTTTTAGTCCGGTCAAAGATAAATGTTCAAAAAGTCAACAATATTTGCTTTCATCCATATTAGGTCCAAATTTAGTCCAATCAATCCCTAATTCTACAAATTAGATGGGGTAAAAAAAATAATAGTCCAAGTTGCAAATCACAAGCAAATTACCGTTCTTAGGCCATTTTATGTAGTTTTTGTCCATTTTTAGTTTTTATTTGTTTTTAACAAAAACATAAAGAAATGAACACCAAATTTCAAACATTAGTTTTAGAGCTTAAAAATTACCCTTTGAGCGAGCGTCCATGGCTGTAAAGGTGAAAATTCATGAGATAAGTCGAAAACTAGAAAGTGTTGACTTTTGACAAATCTGATTTAAGCAAGCCCTTAGAACCTTCAAACATGGAATTTTAATTCATAGAAGTTGTTTATGAGATGTTTAGGATGTGTTTGAGTGGTTGGATGGAATTATGGGTAGCAGAAAAGGGGGGAAGGGTGCGTTTGGCTGTAGGACGCAATGGAGGAGTAAGGCCTTTTTTAGTTTATTTTTTTTCTCTCTTCTTTTGTTTCTTTTTTAAATCCCTCTTATCACAATTTATGGCTATAATTAAACATTATCTATTTAATGTGTTATTTGTCCAAAATGACATCACCTATTTTGACATTTGTCACTTTTTGATTAAAAAATAGAAAGCACTTATGTTTGTCCACATATATGACTGGCCCACCCAACTATCAGGTCCCTAGAGAAATTTTTTGGTCGCTGGAAAATTTTTTGACGACCGATTTTTGGTTTGACTGGCTAATTTCCCAAAAAAACATATTTACTCTGAAATGATCTCATGAGTCAAAATCGTGATTTTAAAAATTTAGGGAATAAAATGCAAAAATTGTAAAAGTTTTTTATAGCACCATTTGGCACAAGATTTTAACCATATGATCCTTGTACTCCCTAGAGTCTAAAAATATGATTAATTATAAAAATAGAGGTCATGAAAAATTCAAGATTTTGACTACTCTTACATATTTGATTATGGTTCGATTCCAGTTTTTCAGCTTTTCTTAAGATTTTCACCTACACAGTCAATAGAGAAATAAGCAATAGGATTTATTTTCATCATTATAATATTATGAGCGGATGATAATTTTGAAAAGGGATTTTTCTCTTTCAATTTGGAAATTAAGTTCGGTTAAATTAGGTCCATTTTAAATTGGACATTAATGCACATGAATGTGAAATTAAAAAATATTTTTAAAACAAAAATACCTTTAAGAGACTCGAGCATGACTCCCTCAAAATAATGACTGGAGTTGTCACTTGGTTCTAAGTTCTATCAGGAATTAAATCACAATGTAACTCAAAACATAAGTAGGAATCCAACATCATTTACCAGAGATTCGGGTAAGGATGAGAACATATTAATCCTTTTCCATTAGCTTTAACTTGGTGAATAAATAAATAAAAACATTTATGATGGCATAAGACCTAAATTTCTCTTCTTATTCTTATGTGAATGCACATGCATCCGAAAGCAGATAAATAAATACATAAAAATTAACATAGTTTACAACCATTTCAATCATCCTATTTACGGGGATACATTTGTCAAAAATAGGGAACAAGTATAATTGCCTAATTTACACAGATATCCATATGTAATAACAGTTAATAATTATAGTTAAATAAAAATATCACAACATATGTCCTAACTACATCTTGCAAAACAGAAGCAGCCAATCACCCACGGACATGACAATTTCAAAATTAAATAATTTCGAAATTGTACTTTCATACAAGGTAGAAATATGACATTTTGGATTTTTAATTAATGAAAACATAATTTTGGCTCGTATTACATGAAACACATGAAAATGTGAGTCGAGTATCCATAGACCCAGGGTTCCTCCTTTGCACTATTTTAGCGATCCTAAACTTAGCTTCTTTATGTGGTTTTCTAGCATGCAATCATACCAACAAAATTAAATATAAGTCAATATTTATTACAAATTAAAACACAATATTATGCTTCGATAAGAATCATTGTACGACCATAAACCAGGATACTTGGGTATTATATAGTCGTATAACTATTCCTATCTATTCAGATGCATACAACTATATTTTTTGTTCTTTGGATTTAAAAAACCATTAACAAAATAAACAACAGCCGACCAAATATAGATAAATCAGAGCTGTTGTTCAGATGTTAATGGTTATAAGCAACAAATCCAGATCAAATCTAATCCACCAGATTAATATAAAATTGTATAGCTAAACTAATATATTCCTGTGGAAATAAATTTAGTTGTGCGACCTTGTCTTGATATGTCAGACTTTGAACAAGGAATATTAACACTACACAGTTTCCTTTAACCTCTAGCCTGGTTATAAATATAACCATACAATTATAAAATATGGCCATTTGGGTTTACTTATAGTCGAGCGGCTTTAACATTCACGAACAAAACAAAAAATATTGGAAAGGATAAAGAAAAATAACAACCAATCAGTTCAACGTGCACTAAACACAGAAAATACAATAAAGGTACTTAGTAAGTCTCAAGATTAACTCTATCGTAGCATACTTGAGTAGGTTTTAAATAATGAGAGCTCGACTGAACAAGTTCCAATGACCACCGAAATCCTAGTCATTCTAGCTTCTGGTTTTTTAGTTACGTTTTAGAATTTCTGTTTTCTTAATCTTTCTCACATTTTTAGTGTTTTGTTACTTTTTCTCTCAATTTTCTTTCTTTCCTCTCTCTTTCAGTCTTTTTCTTTCTATTTTTCTATTGCAAATTCAGAATGGCCTCCACTTGTTTTGGGTTACCCATCAAGCTTTTATACTCTTGGAAGACTCCTTATTAGTTTAGGAGATTTATTCCCTTTTACTGTTTCAATCAGAATTAAGTTCTGATTCTGTCCTTGTATTATATTCGTGTAACTGTAGATATTCCTGGTCAGCTATAACCATTTACGTATAAATGGGGAGTTTACCATACATGCTCAACTATAACTAAGTCCGCCAGGCTATAAAGTATAAGCATTCAGATATAACTATATCTGAGCATTGAATTTTTATTAATTTCCCTATTTTCATTATTTAAATCGGATTTCGGAGATCTTTTATTAGCTTTCTTATTCCTTAGATTTCCCATCTTGTCAAACTAGATAGATATAAACTTGGGAAAGTGGTTTAGCATTTAGCTGTCTCATCATAGACTCTGGGAAAATCCCATGCTTAAAGTTACCCCTAATACAACTGTATTTATTGTCTAAATAAAGGAACATGATTGTGAGTATGGGGAATACTTATTTGGTGGCTGATTTGGATGATGTTAATCTATCAGGAATTTCTTGTTTGAGGCAAAAATGAACTTCATGGGTTTCATGCTTGCTTGAACATGCATTACTTGGAAAGTTCCTTAAATCGCTAAGACTTAATCTATCATTATCTCGAGATGGCTTTTACCACAGACAATTGGCAACAATCTTATAAACCTAAAACTTTTCTACAAAAAACACAGAGGTTTGCTAGAACAAAACACTACACTAAATACATAACATATATCTCATTAGGAATTCCCTCTAAATACAAGCCTCTAGGCTAACATTATTAATGATGATATTTTATCGATCAATCGAGTTTATTGGAAAAAAATTTACCCCTTCAATTGATGATAAAAATATGGATGATTTCTTTGACACCCTTATGCCCTGGCACCAGTCTATTAATATTGTCAATGCATTGCAATATTTTGCTTTTATCACTAAATCAAATTTGTGGAAACAAAACTTTTTGCCCCTCGACTAATGATAAAAGCATGTGACTAAACTGGTATATCTATATAAAAACTTACCACATGTAGAACTTCATTGTCTGTGATCATTCACACAGAGCCAGCCAGCCATGCAATACGAACTTGCAAATTTTTAGAACGCATCTCATATAGGACATTGGTGCCATTGATAATCTACACAGACCTATCCTGCCATGCAGATTGAATTCCTAAATTTTATGAATGCATCTTATGTAGGACTTTGGTGCCTATGATAG
Source organism: Euphorbia neoarborescens (assembly GCA_948330485.1). Lineage (NCBI taxonomy): Eukaryota > Viridiplantae > Streptophyta > Magnoliopsida > Malpighiales > Euphorbiaceae > Euphorbia > Euphorbia neoarborescens. The sequence continues at coordinate 4,079 of CAOJCR014530879.1, read as the reverse complement.
TTTACACAAAACCAACCTATTATGTAGATCGAACTCCCAAATTTTGAGGATGCATCTCATATAGGACTTTGGTGCGAATTTTCTACATGGTATGTAATGGTTGATTATGCATATACCCACACAAAGTTGGTCTTTCTAACATAAATTCATACAATACCGCAAGTATATGAGTAGCACAAGTAGTATAAAACATATTTTTAAGTTCGAGTATCGATCCCACGAGGTGAAACATACACATCAAGTTATATATCCATATATTCTGTTTATAGTAATCATTAAGTTAATTTTTGTTGTGAATCCTACACCAAGTCATATAAACACAAGAATATATTTAATTTAATCCATATTCTTATTAAGGATGACTAGATTACTTAATATGTTCTGTAGACTTTTCTTATAAACCGATTAACTTTATTTGTAATTCATATACATGGAGAAATATCATCTTTTGATTATTACAATGACTTTAACATTAGATTAAATATGATTAACTTAATCCAATTCATGCATGAATCAAACACATAACATTCTATGTCTTTTGATTATAACATCATACAATATCACAAGTTGTCTTCATACATTTGAACATTCATGCATAATATTCATGTTATCTTCTCAAACAACATAAAAAATCATTCTAATTCCATAGACACTTGGTGTTGATTAACTCAAGTGGAGTCATAAACACGACTGATCCCTGGAACTCAATCTTAGCTTTTTCTTTAGGTTGCGATCGTGACTAGGGAAGGCGCAGTCGCGATAAACTTCGATCCATTCTTTCTTATTTTTGCTCTTTTGTCCGTTTGTCATCCATTTCTTGTCCTGTTTGTCCCGACTCCTCTTAGATGTCATTTTATCATATTGAGTCTTGAAAACCTTACAAAATATACATTCTGACACAAAAACACTCGTTAAATACACCCAATATGCATGATTTATACTTGTTTTATATGCCAAATATATGTGCTTTGCACATCATATCAAATTGCACCACACTTACTGGTGCATGATTACACGTATCAGTGGCACATGGTATTCTTATGTCAACACTTAAGTTGATCTTTTATAACACGAATTCACACACTACCGTAAGTATATGTGTCACACAAGTAGTATAAAATAGATTTTTAAGTCCGAGTATCGATCCCACGAGGAAAAATGTACGTAATAGGTTAAACATCCTTATTTTATGTCTATAGTAAACTTAGAGTGGATTTAGTTGTTATGTTACATGTTAATGACATAATCCTAAGAATCAACACACAATCAACTTCTTGTTTATCATTCTTTCAAGTTTATTTTAAAGCAAATCATATGTTTAAAAATTTTCTATTTATCATTCTCATAAATTATAAGACTTTCTATAACAATTCCTATGTATGTTAAGACAACCATTATTTGATTATTTCAATGGCAAACATTAGACTTTGGACACGACAATCCAACCCTAATTCATGTAACAAACATAACCTTAACATAATGCATAATAGCCAAGATCATGTCCATATGCATTTAAAGATCATGCATAATTTCAATGAGTTATCACATCCTACCACCACAAACCACATCAAAGCTTAATCCCAATTCAACATATATCCGGTATTCTTAACTCTCAACATATGTTAAACATCTAAGTAAGAATTAGAATCAAGCAATCAATCATAGAAAATAAAATAATTCCAATATCATTCATAAAATAACATTGTTTAGAGAACAACAAACATATAGGGCATTCATGGCAAGTAATCCCCTTAAACAATATGTTTATTGGTCGTCAATTAATTACACACCATTACCTTTTGAATCTCTCACAAATTCCTGGTGGATTAAAAGGCATGAATGAACATACGAATAAAGTGTGATTAACCTCATCCTTAAAACATAAAATCAGAAAATAAAGAAGAAGGAAGAATACAACTCTCTAATGGAGTTGTATCCCCCTTGTAAGAATTAGAAAACTCATTAATGATGTAGAGCCTTCTTCTTTACTTGATTTTCATGCCTCCTCCTTGGAATATCTCTGCTTTTTCGTGCCTCTCTCTCTCTTGAAAAGAAACTTTTAAAAACTTGTCAAAAACTTGTAATATCCTTTCTGAAAGTTGAGTTTGATGGGTTTTTATAGATGTTTAGGGCGGTTACAAGTGTTCTTCATTGGTTCTAAGGAGATAAGATCAATTGAGATTGGCTAGGGATGGATAAGGGTCAAAATGGAGGGAAAACAACAGTTAAATTGTAGTTACCGTTGCTCTAATGGTCATATTTTTTAGTAGGTCACGATCGTGACATATGGGTCGCGATCGTGACACCTTCTTTTTCTGTTTTATTTTTGCATGTGATAATAGGTCGCGATCGCGATAAAGGTGGTCGCGATCGCGACAGACTTCTGCCTAATCTTCCTCGATTTTTTGTTTTTCTTTATTCTCGATCCATAATTCACGCCGTTTGTCCCGATCCTTCCTAGATGACCTAAGAATGACTTTGGTCTTGAAAAACCTAAAAAGCAATCGTCTAAACATAAAATATCCATTAAAACACAAAATACACATATTTTAGCTTGTTTTATATGCCAAATAAGTATGCCTTGCACATCGTATCACTTACCCTTTGCTTTTCCTCAAGCAAAGTCATATCTTGTCTTTAAACATACCTTTCTGTAAATAAAAGTATTTCCTTTTAGGGGATTCTAATGAATAAGAACTTAATAAGTAGTGGAATCCTTCAATATTTTAGCTTGAACATCAAAATGTAATTCACTAAGTCAAGTATAATTTGGGCATGTATAACATAAGAATCTCCAAGTTTATTAGTTTGATATTTATTACTTTCTTAAAACATGATATACAAATCATATCTAAGATAAAAAAAAAATGATAGATTTTTAGGACAATTTTTAGCACACTTGTACTTAGTTGATGTCTCAAGTGATTTTTCTTCTCTCAATTGATAACCTCATCCTTTATTGAGAAGATTTTACATGTATTATAGCTTTAGTTTCCCTTATTCAGTCAAGTGCATCTAGGTATAAAATTTGTCTTATAATGCTCAAGTGTTCATAATTATGTAACTAAGTCTAGGTATTCTTTACGCATAACATTACAATTTACATTCTAACTATTTGAACCTCATTTTTGTGTTTACTAAATATTGGATTCCACATACTATAGTGTTTATTCTTAGTTATAAACTAAAGGAAACAATGGATAAAACAAAAGGTTATAAATTAAAACAAACTGTGAGTATGCTATGAACAGTAAAAAGTAACTTGGTATGAATTGGTATATAAGAGACAATATAATCATTTATATTTATAAAATAGGTATACACTTTTTTTCATTTTTCTAACTTAAAACTTTGCATGGCACTTGTGAAAAGATGTAAACATGCTTTGTTTGTTTGTAAATAGTAGAAAACATTTAAAATTTGGCCCATTTTTTTTAATATACTTAACATATAACCATCATTTTAACAATCATTTTCATTAAACATGTAGTATTAATATACATCCCCCACACTTAGATTACACAATGTCCTCATTGTGTAGAGTTAATGTATTTAAAGACGAAAAATAAGATAAAAAGCTTTAAAGTTTTTCATTGAAATCTCTTTCATTTAATTAAAACAACTAATAACAAAACATCCATACATTTCCTCCTACACTACTCATACATAATCTTAAAAATATAAAGAAACTTATTCTTCTTCGGGGGATGTTGGAGGAGATAGGCTAAACTCAATATTTGAGGTGTTCAAAAATTTCAGAAACTTTTTCTTCAATGAAGCTTGAGTTTTCCTGAACTTGTTAACTTTCGGTCCATTTTTCCTATTTGTAAATGAATCTCCACATTTGATGCATCCATTCCATCCAAGCAGGTGAGAACTTATTGCCAACCTTCTATTGTTGCTTGGGTGGTTTCGGCTTCACTTTGTGGTTCCGGTTCTGTTGTTCTTCTTATAGATGAGGTGGCTTAAGTTGGAGTGGTGCCTCTTCTTCCCGTTTGTGCCTCCCAAGATTTCCAATTGTATCCACCAAAATGTTCTGTTAGGAGTCCTACCTTTTTTAGGGAAGATGTATCTAAGTA
>CAOJCR014528512.1:0-10102 GCA_948330485.1 Euphorbia neoarborescens | reverse complement strand
TGTTTTTCTCTTTTAAAGGGGCACAAAACCCTAGGTATGACATTGGGCTTGGGTTTGGGATTAGGATTAGGTTTGGGTTTTTAAGGTTAAGGGTTTAAGGCTTTGGCTTTTAAGGGTGATTTGGGTGGCTTGGGTTTGGTTCTCCACTCCCGTTTGGCTGCAAGAGCTTGGCAAATATTTTATTTCGGGCAAGGTGAAATCGGCTCCAAAATTCATGGGCTAAAACTCGCTTGTGAAAATATTGCAAAGGTACCGGTTAGACCGGATTTCATCACTGCTCGCTTGGGGAAAAGTCCCGTGCTAACACATACACACCATGTACCTTTTCATGAATAAAATAGAATTGAGTTCGAGTGTTGTATGATTAGCAAGTGATATGTTACTGAACATGTACTTCCTCTCTGTAAATAAAAATTCATGATATATCCAATGTTTATGCAAAAGGTCCCTATATTCCTATTCTTTGCTACATAACCAGATTTAGGGTCCCAATCAAGATAATCAACTAGATAGACCCTTCTTGATATTTATAAGAACTACTAAGGGAAAATTGAAACTTTTAGTTTCATTTAGGCCTCACATTAGGAAAATTGAGATCAATTTCCTTATTTTCATCACATAGTTGTGTTTACACGTATTACTAAAATATTCTATAGTGTTTGATACACTTAGGACGTATATTTTATAAAAAAAATATATGAAAGCATTCATCCTTTAAATGTAACTCATACATTCATACCTCTAGTCCAAAGCTAAGCCTTTCACAAGACAGCTTTCAATATAAACAAAATAATGATATCCCACATATAACATATAGAGTTTCTCATATCTTTGTTTTTACTTTTACCTATGAACACCCAGTTCATAGTAAAAGATTCATCTATGAGAGTAGATGCATTTTATCAACATAATGAACTATACTTAATAGCTTCTATGTGTATCGCTTTAAATAGTAGCAGAATTTTTGAACATAAATAACTCACATTTTATTCAAGAAGAATTTCACCACAGTTATTACAATAGTTCAAAATAAATTTTCTTACAATGGATGAAGACCAAATTCCATAATGTGCTTACTAATGATATTTGGAGCTATTGGATCCGTTAAGGAATTTACGATCATTTCATCCGTTGGAATATGTACTAAACCTATTTCACCTTGTGCTACTTTTTCGTTAACAAAATGATATTTAATATCGATATGCTTATTATTCCTATGATAATAGGGGTCTTGGAATAAGATATCGGTTCAATGCAATTCTAATAGACAACAGTTCCTTTGGGAATAGATCTATCTATGAAGCATTTTCACCAAACCACTACCTATATCAAATAAGTGTACTGTGTGTGTTTACCGCATCAGTAGAGAGCGCTAACCTAAGATTTCTAGTCTCCAAACCAAAGGTAGGCCACTTGTTATCAATATGTTTCCAAGCCAGAGAGTATGCTGGATGGCAAAGTTTTCCATCCTTAAATCGATGCTTTTCATGCCAAATCAAATTCTCAAACATTTTAGGTGATTCGTTTGAACCTCAGAATAGGGGAAAATACCATAAGACTTTGGTAGTTATTCTATGGGAAGCTGTGTTGACACCGTTTTTATTTTTCTTCCACCTCAAGTCTCCATAATTAGGACATTTCTCTACAACAGCAAATTCTTTATGAAAGAGGATGTAATCGTTGGGACTTTTGCATGTATTTTTTTTTATAATTTAATCCTAACAATTTCATAATTTTCTTGGCCTCATACACAGATTTCGAAATTTTGTTATCTTTGGGTAGTATATTAGAAATAACCTCTAACAAAGCTGTAATTCTTGATCTGACCACCCATATTTTACCTTAACATTATATAATAGCATTACCCCGATAACCTTGAATGCTTGGAGCCCAAGGCTTCTCAGCATCCTCAACTAAATGTTTAAAACCTTTAGGATTATTTTCAGATTATTCGAAACCATAATTAAAGATGCCATCAATCTTATCCTGATCCTGAAACCTAGATGCCTGGGAACTATAAGAACCTGATTCTTTTCTCAGACTCACCATGCTTGGTCCAAACAAGATATGTTGGTAGAAACTCTATGCTATATAAATGGACCGTCACATGCTTACGATTATAAAACTCCATGTTACAGCAATGTACACAAGGACACCTAATTGATCTACGATTTTCATAATTTCTCATAGGAAACTCTATAAATTCTTCAACACCCTTTTTATATTCATCAGACACATGATTACCATCAATTATCCAAGATCTACCCATTTGAAGATCAATGCCTGTTAATTAAATGGGAAAATCATCAAATTGTACTTCTAATATTTCTCTAAATATAAGTTATGGTACGTGACATTGTAACCTCTACCATGAAGATTGTAATCTTACTTTGGACTAGTCGCCCTTAGGCAGGAGATTTCCAGCATATATACCAGCAACGACTAATTTTCAAAATAGAGTAAGACATATAATAAACTTTCAGAGATTGTAAAAGTTCAAAGAACAAAAGAGATATATCATAAAGTTGTAAAAAAAGGAAATGAAACCAAAAGGAAACATACAGTAAAAAAGATACGCAAAACTTACAGTATGACATACAATAAGACTACAGAATGGTAACATGCAAAACTAACAGACACAAATTAAATAAACTAAAGTAAGATAGAACAAACAAAAATAAAATCAAATCATATAGCAATGAAAATAAACTAACTTGAAACCCATTCAAATTATTCAATGAATGTAAATCAGAAATCACAATGGTAAAAGCAGATGTCAACAACCACCAGAGTGGTAGAGATGACAGTAACAATGGCAGAACAGTGCCGACAAAGTAAGCATCGATAGTGACAAAGTGAGCGTCAGTAGAATAAAAACCTAGGGTTGAATCTATGGAACTAAAATTACAGCAACATCAAAGACAAAAGTATAGAAATATACAAATAGCACAAGGAGAAGAAAAAGATTAAAGAAGATAACAAATTAAAGATGCAAAATAAACATAAAAGAAACTTAGAAACTAATCTAGTCGGCAAGTGTTACATCAATAGAAGCAGATGTCAAAGACCACCAAACTTGTAGAGACAATGGTAATAATGGCAGAACGGTAAAGGCAAAGTGAGCGTCGACGGTGATAAAGGAAGTCAGGGAGAACTAAGAGCGAAGGAAGTAAGGGTTTAATATTTCAAAAGATGGGTAGGTTTTTCCCACTTTTTTATGAAGGCTTTTCCCTCTTAAAACAATATAATGACAGTTTTTAGGATTTTTTTATAATTAAAATTTTTAAATTAAATTAATTTAAATTAATTATAATACTATTAAATCAGTATTTTATGATACTTTTTTATAAGTATCAGAATTTTTGTAATACTTCTATCAGAATTCGTATCAGTACAATTTACTGATATTCTTACATTAGTGATCTCTAATACACAAACGTTGAAGTGAGTTAAGTCTCTAATCACTGATAATATTTTCACTGGTATCACCAAAACAGTATCACTAAAGGTCATTTTTCATTTCCAGGTAGAGATTCGTTGTTGCCTTAATCTTTTTATTCTCTGTTCTTAGAATCTTTCTGCTTCTCTTTCTAAGCTTGATTTGGATGGGGCCATTCATGGGTGTAAGATGAGTGGTGGTGCCCCTTCTATCTCTTATTTATTTTTTTATTGAAGTTAGTTTTATTTTCATCCGTGCAGATTTATTTGAATGCTCCATTATGAAGAATTATCTTTCTAGATACGAGAAAGCTTCGGGCTAAAAAATTAATTTTCAAAAATCCTCTATACCTGTCAATCGGAATATTGATATGTATTTAAAGCAATTATTCTATGATTTTTTAATGCCTCTCTCGTTTCCTCTAATTATCGTTACCTAAGTATGCCTTTGAATATTAGTTAGAATAGAATTACATCTTTTGCTTTGAATAAAGACTGCATTTAGATACGCATTTTGGGCTGGAACTCAAGTATTTAAGTTGGAGGGTAAAGAGGTTTTCATAAAATTTATCCTTTAATCCATCCCTATATATACAATGAGACTGTTTTGAATTCTATATAGTTTGTGTGACGCTATCAATAAGATGTTAAATGCATTTTGGCGGGCTTCTAATACTGGGGATAGGAGAGGTATATCTTGGCAGCATTGGGATTTGCTTTGTATGTCAAAGAAGTTAGGCGGGATGGGGTTTAAAAACTTGATTGATTTTAATAGTGCTTTACTCTGTAAGCAACTTTGGAGATTTCTTTTGTTTCCTAATTCTCTTGCTTCTAGAGTTTTGAAATCTCGTTACTTTCGAAATGGGAATGTGTTGAATGCTTTATTGTCTTCCTCTCTGTGCTTTATTTGGCAAAGCATTTTTTCAGTGATGGATTTCTTTAGAGATCAAATTAGATAGAGAGTAGGGAATGGCCAAACTATTTCAATATTGAATGATGCTTAGTTAATAAATGGGATTTCAGGTAAATGATGTGTTTTGAGCCTGAATTGTTTACAAATAAGTAGGTAAATTGTCTATTTGATAGGGACAAGTGTGTTGGGATATTTGTAAAATTAGGACTTTACTTTACCAAGCTTCAACTGAAGCTATTATTAGGATCCCTTTACCGAGTTTCTCCCGTTATGATTCCCCTTTTTGGCCCTACAAGTCAAATGGTGTTTACTCGGTAAAGAGTGCTTATGGGATCCTATCTCTTATTCATTAAGCAAACTTTCATGATGGGTTTAGTTTGTTTAACCAATGGCAGAAGATTTGAAACGCTTATCTCCCCTCAAAGCTGAGAATTTTTGTTTGGTGTGCTATCTCTAATGTGATTCCTATCTTGTCCAATTCACTTGTGAAGAGGGTAGTGGAAAATGATCTATGCAGATGTTATAGGGCTTTTATCGAAGATGTGGATCATGTTTCTATGAGGTGTTCGTTGGTGAGAGATGTTTAGTCTTGGTTTCGAGACTTATTTCCTAATTCTACTGTTGGTTTTGTGGATTTGATAATAACTTGCAGTTTTCCCCATCTCCATTATTGTTCCAACGTGGGTGTCTTATTTTGTGGAGTTTGTGGTTTTCTCATAACAAATTGTTTTTTTGATGGTTAGGCTTGTTCAGTGGAGAATATAGTTCGGTTAGGCTCAATAGCACTTCATCAGTGGACTGCTATCCCTATTCAATGGGTTCAGGATGGTGTTTCACCGGCGTTGTAGCAGTCTGTTCAGATTTGGCAGCCTCCCCCTGCTAATTTCTTAAAGTGCAATACTGATGCCGCAATGTCAAAGGATGATTCTTGGGCTGCTTATAGTGCTGTTATCCGTGATGCTACTGGTGCATTTGTTGGTTCGATGTCAAAGCGGCAATCGATTGGTGCTGATGTCTTATTGGCGGAGGTAATGGCAGTTAAGGAAGCTCTATCTTGGCTTCAAGCACAGCCTTTTGTTAAAGGCATTATTAAACTTCATAATTTATCTGTTTTTCTAGCTTTGATTTCTTATTTTTCGAATAATTCTTACTTTTTTCTATTGTGTCGGATTGTAAATCCCTCATGTCTAAGTTTGTAGAGTGCCGTTTCATTTGAGTCCGTCGTAACATTAATTTTACTGCCCATGTTTTGGCTAAGGCATCTGTTCTTAATGAGGCATTTGGAGTTTGGTACATGTCTCCTCCACCTTTTATTTCCCATTTCCCTCATTAGGTGTTTCCAGTTTCTTTCAAAAAAAAGTATGTGTAAAAAATGAATATGGTGGAGGATAAAAGAGACTCTAATAAGGTCAGTTTTGACCTTAACTTTTAGATACAGCTTTGAATCACTTGGTGTTGTTTTCGTGTCATTTCCGTGCTTTGTTTTGTGATTGACTGTTATTTTTAGTTTTCAGTACTTAAGAATGAAGCAAGCTATGATAACAAATGGATGTAGCAGAATTGAACAGTAAATTAAAAATATAAAATGAATGGATAATAGTGATTTGAGAACAGCCATCAACAAAAAATAACTGCTAAACTCTGCTAATCATTCACGATACCGAAGAGTGGTCTTATTATAATCTGTTGATTATGCACGATGTCAGAATGTAATCTTCTAAACATAAAAATCTTCGCAATTCAAGTATAAAGAAAAAAGAAAAAATTTATTAACTAACAAAAACTCCCTCATAATTGTAACATATTAGCTTTTTATAAGCAAATTATTTTAACTATAGTTAAACTCCTAAATAATTAAAATTATAAATAGTCCAAAAATCCAAATTAAAATTAATAATAAATAAATTAAAATATGTTGAAACAAGAATTCTTATCAATTTAGGATCCTTACAATAAAATCTTTTTCTAACTCTAATTATAAAATATCACAATAATAAATATAATACAAAATATATCTTAATGCATTTGTTTTCAAATTGGATTATCCGTCAACTCTAGAATCTGTGATTTGCATCATTGTTGTAAAAAAAAATGCCTTCTCATTTGTTTCATATTACAATTCTTTTTATTTTATTATATAGTTTTTGGACCATGTTAAATTAATTATATTTAGTTTACTTTTTTTGTATAATACCATCAAACAATTTAGAGATTATATAAAAAAAACAATACCGATGGCCCCCTCCTCACGACATCCATAACCTCCTTTCCCTTCCCTTCTGCCATTTGATGCGGCTGGCACAACCTCACCGAGAACCTATTCCCTTAATTCCTTTGCAACGCATCCTGTCACTACCTATCCAATCCCTTAACATTCTCAAACTATTTTTTGAGCCCACCCTTGCCGCCATCCTTGCCCCCAATGTTCTTATCAGACGGCTGTACGTGATTAGTGATCAACGATTTACTAAGAAGGATTTCCAAAGGGATGGAACTGCCAACAATTGACTAACATTTTTATATCGTTTTATGTTCATGGCATTGTTAGTTTGGCTTGGAAACGAAACATTCGGAACCTTCATTTTTGTTTTCTAAAATTACACCAAGACCAGAGCTTGATGTCGACAATTACAAAATTAAATAAAATTCAGATTGGTGGGCATACTATTCGAGCATTCAAGGCATATTTTCGATCAAGTGAGTCCCCTTTAATCCTGTGGCCAAGCATCCTATTGAACAAAAGGAGAAGGTAACCCAGAAAGAAGGGACGTATAGAAGTGGTTCTGTTGATGGACGATCTCACACGACGGTTGTGAGGAATGAAAAAGTGGTAATAAAGGAGGCTATTAAGGTCCAGAATGCCTGACTAATTCATGTGTGTTGGTGTTACTGATATCCAGCAGCTTGTGTATGTGAAGAATTTACTTAATGAGAGGAACTTTAGTTTCCTTAATGCGTCACCTTTGGGAGGAAATCAAGTGTTGATTTCGTTTCGTTTTAGGGAAGCTCTACAGGATTTTTGTAATGACGAATGGCTATGTTTACAAGATTTCTATGTTGAAATTTTGCCAGCATCATCGATTCCTCCATTTGGAAAGAGATTGACTTGGTTAAACATATATGGTCTTCCAATTGGGATGTATCGATTAGTGGTGCCTAAAGAGATTGCTGCTCTTTTGGTGAATTTATTTTCATAGTAGATGCTTCTACTAGTTATAATAGGCTAGATTTATGGCCTATTTCAATTAGTATAGACAGGAAATCGATTTTAGGTTCCTTTACATTGGATGTTAAAGGAAAGAGTTTAGATTTTGTAGTTCGAGAAGATGGTGCATTTTTGGGGGGTGGATGTTATGAATGGGCTATCAGGGCTTAGATGTTCTGGTTGTTGGGTTTCATAGACTTAGGAGAGTAATAACTTGGGACTGCCGTATGGTGAGGTAAGAATTCAAGATGGTGCTTCGGACCTCGTCTGGTAAGGCAGTCGATAGACGGATGGAATGGATAGCACATAGAATAGGCTAAATATATAGTCTGTTGTTTGAGTACAGAGGTATGCTTCTTATGTGGCTGGTTCGGTGCAAGCTGGGGCTGATGATGGTAAGAAGAAATCAAATTACCGGTAGTTGCTGGTACTTCCGTGTTCAGAGAAGCAGATTCATTAAGATTTATAGATGGAGTCCAATGGGACCATCGGTGGGTAGTTGGCTATTTTTCGACAGAATAATGGCACGATGTATGTGGATGAGGCTTCGATAGTTGACTTAGTTGATCAAAGGATTGGAAGGTTAGATTCGTGTGCAGGTATGGAAGATTTGGGTGGTAACGACAAGCTGGGTTCTGAGGGATAGTAGCTAGCGGTGGCAGAAGGTGGTCTACATACCAAAGGAAGGAAGGTAGTCGGTTGTGGAGAGTTAGGAACTTTGGCTAGTGTTTTAGAAAGCTTAGAGGCACCTGAAATTTTAAATAGAAATAAATGTTTTGTAACTACTCATGATTACCAATCGGTTGATGATGAAGTTCAGAAGACAGGGATTATGGGAGGAAAATTGGGTGTGTTTGATGAAAGGGAGTAAAATGCAAATTTTAGGCAGAATTGAAGAGTTGGTGCTGAATTGAGTTTGCTCTATCATGCTCATATTTTTAGGTTTTTCGTATATTTGTCTCTTTCTTTTCTTTATTGGAATTGTTGTCAGGGCTTTAGGAATAAAGCAAAGTAGTTATTTATGCAAGAATGTATTTATAAGTTTGATTTGATGATGGTTGTCTTATTAGAGTCTAAAATGGAGTGTGTTCATGTTTGTGATGTGAAACGTTTCTCGCCTCATCTTAATTTTGACTTCGTGTTTGTGTACCTTCGGTTGGGGAATTGGGGGTATTATTGTATCATGGAATACTAAGCTTGTCTCTTGCACTGTTTATTTGATGGATAGTCAATGGGTTGTTCTGAGGTGTGTTAATGATGATTTTGATGTTTTTGTTCTTTTTGTGTATGCTCCAAATGTTTGGAAGGGGAGGGTGCTGATGTGGTCTATTATCAAACCAATCATTTTGGGGTTAGATAATGTTGTGTTATATGGTGATTTTAATGTGTGTTTGGAGGCTAATGAACATTCTAATGGGCTAAATACTGTGTCTATGGATTCGTTTCGTGAGTTTGTAAACTCTTGTGAATTGCATGATATTAAAGAGCAAGGAAAAAATTACACTTGGCATAATTTGATGGCTTTTTTTAAAGATTAATAGAGTGTTGGTTTTCTTAAATGTGGTTGATCGTTGGCCTTTTTTGTCTGCTTCTGTTGTTGAGTCCTCCATGTCCGATCATTTCCCAATTTATTCCAATCTATTAGGAGAGTTGCTTCGTGGCCTAAATCTTTTAAGACTTTGAATTGTTGGTGGGATGATAAGAGGTTTGGACCTTTTCTAGAGTCTTCTTGGAAACAAATTTGTAGGGAACAAGGGAAGAGGGGGTTAGCTGGTAAGTTAAAGGTTTTGACAGAGAATATTAGAGAGTGGAATGCTCCAATTTTTAGTGATGTTCGAGGTTTAATTTGAGGCTTTAGAACGTCAGGTTTTAGATATGATATCTACGGAGTTTAATAGGCCCTCGTCTGATGAGAATAGATGGACTCTTGCTTTGTTTAAATCTCAATTAGTGGTGAAAAGAAATAGATTGGAATCGATTAAGCATCAGCAATCGAGGGTTAAATGGACATTGCTTCGGGGTAATAATACTTCCTTCTTTCATCGAGTTGCTTCATCTCGGTACAAAGTGAATGACGGCGCTCAAGTGTAACACTTAAAAGTGTGTCTTTCAGGGGCAGTGTACCCCGTCGATGTCAAGTAATAAAATCTGGTTAGGTCCAGGTATCGATCCACGGTAAATATTATGCAATCACCGATCTACTCGGGTTCTTAATTGTTTGAGCGGAAATAAGATAATTGGGTGGTAAACTAAATTATTCTAAAACATAAAGTAAATCTATCTAAGTGATCCAGAACCTATACCTCTCTCGGAATGAGATGGAATGGGGCTCAGATTGTATGAGATGGAATGGGGCTCAGATTGGTAATAAACCGTAATCAACCGATAAATAATAGCCCGTTCAAATCTATTAATCTCGCAAACCTAGATTTATAATCGCCTAGCCTATTTCTCCATTTGTAAGCGGTAGGACTAGTTCCGGGGTTCAGAAACTAAGGGTCCGTAACTTCGTAGGTGTGTCAATTCCCTACGATTTTTGGGTTGTC
>CAOJCR014528305.1:0-10984 GCA_948330485.1 Euphorbia neoarborescens | reverse complement strand
GTGTGTGTGGCAAATGGGAGAGCTCACCCAAAAGACTAGTCCAATGGGTGGGAGAGCCCACTTGCCATATAATAATTCATTGGCTGCCTGTACAACCAATGTAGGACAAGTCCCAAGCATTAATCCTATAACATAAATCAGAGCAAGAAATGAATGTATTAAGAATAATAGCAGTAATTGAGAATGAGTGTAGAATGAGATACCTTTTCCCCATTTGGCTTTCTGTATGTATAGGCTCCTTTGTAATAATGACTGTTAGACATTTATGACTTTAGTGCCTATTTATGGTCATGGATCTATATCGATAAGGAAAGAAATCATACCTATTGAAAGTTCTGATGATTCTGTCCTTAATGTATCTGTTGCCTTATTGTTTATATACCGGGTCCTGGATTCGATCCGGTGTGTATATAACTAGCTTAGTCTTTACACGTACCGAAGGAACGTCTGCTCCGGTACCTGAGGCATCTTGCTCGGTCTTTATAACAGTTCAGCTTATCGACGTTACACTTGGTATCAGTATTGTTATCAAGTCCCCCCTTTGTACCATTTAGCCTTTTCAAGGCTAAAAAAGCTGTCTACAAATTTAATATTTAAAATGCCTTTTGATATTCCAAATGTCTTTTCCCTCATTAATATGCCCCCTTTGTTTCTAGTGCCCATCCTATCGGCTGTCGCCACTTGTTAGGATTTAGAGTCCTAGGCCATAATTACCTATAGGGGGTATACAAAGGGCTGTAAGGTTTCGTTTCCTCTTTTACCTTTTCTTTACTTATTCTGCAACTTCTTAAAATCTCTTTGCACTCTCTGGTTCATTGTCACCCTCTTCTTTCCTATTGCATTCTTCACCTTTTGAAGAGTTCTTGCAATCTCTGAGCCTTCGTTATCATCTTATACAATTATTTTCCCCTTACTCATGGTTTGTTAATTTGTCTTGTATGCATTCTCTTTATTATGCTTCAAGAGATACATATTTTGTAAGACTGCTGATGGTGTGAATGTGTCATATGAACGACTTGTATAGATGATATATGTTGATACTGCTATTGCTCTGATATCTTTTTCTTCTTTTTAGAGAATGTTTTTGTGAATGATTTTATCTTTTGCTTAGTAGTAGATTCGAACAATGTCTACTACCCCTTCGTCTTATAGTTCCCATGCCCCCAACAATGTCGAACCGACTAGGTCAGAGTCTTTGAGACGCGTCCAGCATACTAGCGATATTCCTTCTAGGATTCACCCGTTGCATATCGCTAAGTATAGGGAGCAGTACATTTGGTTGAGGCAGGTAGAGGTGTTATTGCCTAGCCATTCTAATTGGATCATTAATCTCCTGGCTAACTACTTTTCTATATATTTACATTATATTAACAATGGGTTCGTCTACCCTTTGTTCTCCGGCTTATCCGACGTCCTTAACACCTTTCAACTTTGTCTAGCCCAATTACATCCTAATTCCTGGGCTGATTTATGTGCCAAATACTGGATCTATTGGAACCTAGGTTTTTCTTTTGATGTTGACTTAACCCGTCTTCTCTTGACTCCAAACCTATATATGGGCGTGGAGGAACATGTCATTTTTAGCAAACATAAGAAGCTTTGGTGTGATTTTTCGAACCGCTTGCAGTCACTTCACAATTTTAAAGAATTCTGGTTTTATATTAAGTTAGATCCCCAAACTTGTTTTCCCTGGTTCCCTATTGTTTGGGGGGCAGTGGATTCCCTGCGTTGGAGAGAGGGTATGGCTGATGCAAGTGATTGGCGGGTACGGAGACTGGGTAAGGTACCCAGTCGTAACTACCTTTTAAGGAGGTGGTGTGGGCTCTCGCTCGGTGCATTCCTTTTGTTCGTTATGATGAGGGGGACCATAAAGTCCACGCGCTGTAGCCTACCGTTATAGTTCCCAAAGGCACTGACTACTTGTTCTTTTACTTTTCAGCTTACATTATTATGTCTTCCCGTGTTCAATAACTTCTTTTGCAACAAGCAGCTATTGCCAAGAATAAGAATCTGGTTCATCGCAATGAGAGGCAGACTCTTTCCCCTATCGAGGATTTGCCTCTACAGGAGAGCCTCTCTCTTTGCCCCGAGGCCTATCCTGCTTCTCCTCCTTCTTCAGCTTCTCCTGAATCGGCTCTTCCTCAGAAGTGGAGACGAGTGGCAACTGGCAAGGTAACCCTTATGTATTTACAGATGTTCTCTTTTGAATTTTCTAACTCTTTTTTCAACAGGATCCTGTTGCCTCTAAGGAATCTCCCAGTCTCGCTCATCTTTTGGTAGAGAAGGTTGGGAATAGGGCCCGACTTGCTAATAGGTCGGTTCTCAGCGAACTAAAAGAGATGGCTCTAATTCCTACCAAGCAAAATCTTTTGGAGTCCGTACCTTTCCAAGTGCTCTCCTACCAGGCTTTTAAAGTGATGGCCTCGATAGGTGCTTGTTTTATTGCCCTTTGTTATTTTCTTGATATATTATTACTAATGCAGTTAATTGTATTTAGGCCTTGCCTTTCTTATCTACTATCGGCGAGAGTATGACCCATCTCTAGGCTCAAGACGATCGTCAAGATGCGATATGGAGAGACTTAAAGAGCAATTTCGGGAGATATCTCTTCGCCTAGAGGAGTCTGAGAGGATTCAAGTTCAGCAAGTGGCTAAGTTGGAGAGGGCCCGGGCTCGGGAGGTAGAAGACTTGAAGAGGGAGGTGGCTGAGTTAAAAAAGAATCATGAGGCAGCCCTTGCTGAGATGAAGGCTACCTTGGATGCTCTCCTTCAATCCAAGGATGTTGCCGTGCTAGCTAAGCTACAGGAGGCGACCGTCATGTATCTTCATTACGCCCAGTTATATGGGGAGAAGGTACATGTAAGCTATACTTTCCGGTATCCTGAGGTGGTGTCCGAGGTGGTCAAGTTTTTGACTCCCAAAGAGCTGAAGGAATTCCAAAGAGGGTGGCTCAACAAAGTGCTTATACCCCCGAAGAATTAAGGGATTCTCCAGTTAAAGAGGTTCAATCGGGTGACGAAGCTGCTCCAATTCTGGTTATCGAGCCATCTTCTGAAGCTCTTTCGGAGGACGAGGCGCCCCTGTCCCGTACCTTGAGCCTTCTTTTACGCCTTCTTAATGATTGCTCCTTTTTTCTTTTTGTGTATTTTTTGAAATGTAACTTTGAACGCTTTGCTTTAATGTTAATTTAGTGGGTTTTTGCACTATCCATCTTTCTGGTGTTTTTCGCTAATTATTAACTTAGCCGATTTCCTCGCCATTTGTGTTACTTGTCTTTTCTTAGACATAATAAAGCTTAATATGGACAACTGTTTAACGCTTTGGTTAGCTTTAACCAAATCTTAACTTAGCCAGCTTTTGGCCCCTTCATTTTATTTGTCTATATAGACATAATAAAACTTATTCTTAGCCAACTGTTTGGCACTTGGTTTGATTTCCACTGCTTATTAACTTAGCCAACTTTTTTTTATTTGCCTTCAAGGATATAATAAAACTTTGACTTAGCTAACTCTTTGGCACTCGGTTCGGTTTTCACCGTTTATTAACTTAGCTAACTTTTTGGCTCTTTGTTTTATTTGCCTTCGCCGAACAAAATAAAACTTAGCTAAGCCAAATGTTTGGCCCTCGGTTCGGTTTTAACCAAATTTTAACTTAGCTAACTTTTTGGCTCTTTGTTTTATTTGCCTTACCCGGACAAAATAAAACTTAGCTAAGCCACCTGTTTGGCACTCGGTTCGGTTTTAAACGAGTGACTTAGGTAACATTTTGGCTCTTTTATTTATTATTCTTTCCAGAAATAATAAAACTCAATCTTGCCAACTGTTTGGCACTCAATCAACTGACTTAGCCAACTTTTTTGCTCTTTGCTTTATTAGTCTCTTCAGACATAATAAAACTCAATCTTGCCAACTATTTGGCACTCGGTTTGGTTTTAACCGACTACGTAGCCAAATTTTTAGCTCTTTGCTTTATTAGTCTTTCCAGATATAATAAAACTCAATCTTGCCAACTGTTTAGCACTCGATTCGATTTTAACTGAATCTTTAACTTTGCCAAATTTTTAGCCCTTTTGTTTGGCTGTAAAAACTATAAAAAAATAAGATTTATCTTGTTGTGAATATATCGATATATATATTGTGCACTATAGGGGAAAATACATGAGTTAACTGGCTACCTCGTTAAAAACCTGCCCCAGGAATACCATGATTTTTTGTGGGATAAAACCGCCGGGTCAGGAAAAGAGTATAACAGTTTTTGGTATGGTCCTTCCTAGTTTGAGCCCATCTTCCCTCTTCCTTCAAAACTTTGAGATGCGCTGGTATCCTTTAGTACCAAATCACCTTCTTTGAACTGGACTGGTTTTATCCGTCTGTCATAGTACCTGGCGATTCTCCTTTTGTATGCTTCCATCAGTATATAGGATTTCTCCCTTTTTTTTCAAGTAAGTCAAGGTTATTTCTTAGTTTGAGCCTGTTTTCTTTCGTTGAATATTGCATGACCCTTTCACTCAGTGCTGAAATCTCGGCTGGGATCATTGCTTTCGCTCTGTATGTTAGGGCGTAAGGAGTTTCTCCTGATGCTGTTCTTGGCATGGTTCGGTATGCCCATAGCACATGATTAAGGTGGTCTGGCCATGCTACTTTATACTTAGCTAATCTCTTCCTTAATCGGTCATCAATGGTTCTGTTGGACACCGCGGTCTGTCCATTGCTCTGTAGATGGGCTACTGATGAATATCTATGCTCTATCTTGAAACTTTTACACAAATCCTGGAACTTTTCTCTTGTGAATTGGGTTCCGTTATTTGAAAAAATTTAATTCGGGATACCAAACCGTATGATTATCTGATTTTCGATAAAGGATATTACTTTCTTAGGCTTTATTGAAGAAAGTGGCTCGGCTTCTATCCATTTGGTGAAATGATCTACCGCTACAACGATCGACTTCCTTTGCTTGCTTGCTTCCGGCATTGGTCTTACCAAGTCTATGCCCCATGTGATGAATGACCAGGATATATAGATTGGCATTTGTTTTGCCGATGACAGATGGTTCCTGGGTGTATTGATTTGACACTGCGGACAAGCCTTTATGTATTCTTTGGCGTCTTCTTCCATGCTATCCTAGTAGTATCCAAATAGTTTGGCTCTTCTCACTATGGTGGCTACTCCTTGATATGATCCATAGATTCCATCGTGTATTTCCCTTAGAATGTATTTCCCTTCTTCCTTCGAGATGCATTTTAGCCAGGGCTGTGTAAATGACATGCGAAACAACTCTTGACCTGTTAATACGTACCTGGCTGCTTTCCTCATTATCTTTGCTTCTTCTTCTTTACTTTCAAGTAGTAGTCCAATTTGTAAGTAATCTAGTATAGGCCTTCGCCAATCTGTTTCGCTTGCTTCGGTTGATAGGTACTCCTCCTCTAAGATTGATGATTGCTCTTGTACCTCGATGGAAAGTTTAAGGACTGCCATTCTTGAGGGTGTGCTGCCGCTTTAGCTAACCTGTCAGCCTCCATGTTGTCTTCTCATGGTATGTTGACCATTTTCCATAGAATCCCTCTCTGCTCTAGGTCTGCTATTAGTTTTTGGGCTTGTTCCAGATGTCTTTCTAGCCCTGGGACTTTGGTTAGGAATGTCTTGGTGATTTGACTCGTGCATAATCTGGAATCACTTTTGATAACGACTTGGTCCGATCCTAGCTCTCGGATTAGCTCCAATCCCTTAATCAGTGCTTTGTGCTTTGCAACATTATTGGTTATGGTAAAATTCAATTTAACTGTGTATTGAAATCTTAACTTACTCGGTCCCTGGATATCTATTCTGATACCAGCACCTTCTATTGAAGAGGCTCCATCTACATATTCCTCCCACTAGTCTGAATGAAGTGCGGGTGTTGCTTCTAGCTCGGCGAATTCTACCACAAAGTCTGCTAATATCTAGGCTTTTAGAGCCTTTCTCGGTTTGTAACTGATGTCAATCTCACTGAGTTATACTGCCCACTTGACTAGTCTTCTTAAAGTATCCAGTCTCTACAAAACTTTTTTCAATGGTAAGTTAGTTCGTACCATGATTCGGTGCCCTTGAAAATAAGGGTAAAGCTATTCAGATGCGAAGAGTAGGGCCTGAGCTATCTTTTCTATCCGAGGATATTTGGTCTCCACATCCTTCAATATCCTGATCACGTAATATATCGGGAACTGCTGTGAACCTTCCTCTCTGATCAAGGCCACTCCTACTGCCTTATCTGTTGCAGATAAGTATATGAACATTATTTCACCTTATATTGGTTCGCTGAGTAGGGGAGTTGACCCGAGGAAGTTTTTGAGCTCTTCGAATGCCTTCTGACATTCCTCTTTCCAGGAAAACCCAGGCTTCTTCTTTACTGCTTTATAGAATGGAAGACATCGTATTTGCAAGAAAGAGATAAATCTCCCGAGGGCGTTGATCTAGCTATTGAGTTTCTGGACTTCATTTAGGTTGCGAGGTGGGCTCATCCTCATGATTGCCTCTATCTTGGAAGGGTCGACTTTGATTCCCCTATGAGAAACTAGAAAGCCAAGTACCTCCTCTTACCCCGAATATGTACTTCTCTAGGTTGAGCTTGAGCCTATACTTTTGTAGTATATGGAAGATCTCTCAAAAGTGCTCTGGATGTTCTTCTCTGTTCTTACTCTTGACAACTATGTCGTCCACGTATACCTATATAGTTTTGCCGATCTTTTCTTTAAACATTTCATTGACTAGTCTCTGGTATGTAGCACCTGTATTTTCAAACCAAAAGACATTTTTGTGTAACAATACGTACCTTCATGGTTATGAACTAAGTCTTTACTTCATCTTTTGGGTCCATAGCTATTGATGATACCCGGATTTTACATCCAAGAACGAGTAGATGGTGTGCCCCGCTGTTGTGTCCACTAGCTGGTCTATGGCTGGTAAAGGATAATAGTCCTTTGGGCATGCCTTGTTTAGGTCAGTGAAATCCACACACATCTGGTAGCTTTCGTTAGGCTTTTTTACCAACACAATATTGGCAAGCCATTCGGTGTATTAGACGGGTCTGATGTGGTTTGCTTTCAACAGATCGATTATCTCCTTTTCTATGGCTCTTTGTCTGTCCGGGGCGTGTCTCCTCTTACTCTGCGCTACTGGATTAGCATTAGGATAAACATTCAAACTGTGCTTAGTAATTACCTCGGGCACTCCCTCCAGATCTTCCGGTTTCCAGCCAAACGTCTTCTCCTCCTCGGTCAGTACTTTTAATATTCTTTCTTTCAAATCTGAATCCAGATCCCTTGATATTTGGATTACCTTATTTTCTGCTACAGCCAAGGTTTCAATATCCCCTATGGGTTGCGTTGTTTTGGGCTGAGTTTCTGATTCCTCTTCATTTTCAACTAGGCCAGGTAGGTTTTATGTGCTACCTGCCGGTTCCCTCTGCATATTGATGTCCCTTTGTGGGTGGGGATCTGTATTGCTAAGTACCTGTAAGAAATTACTGTCTCGGATGGAATAAGGAAAGGTCTACCCAGGATGATGTTGTAGGCCATTCTAGAATCTATGATGAGAAACAATTCCTCGGCTTTATCGATATGCTCTTCATCTCCTGCTTCTATGCTTAGGACGACTTGTCCTAGCAGGGGAACCTGTACACCTCCTAGACCGACTATCAGAGTATAAGCCAGTTGGATGCGATCCTCCTGGATCTTAAACTTGCTTACTATGTGCTTGTTGATCAGGTTGACGACGCTTCCGGTATCTACCAGGATCCTCTTTACTAGATATTTTTCCATGGTCATTTCTATGACCAATGCGTCTGTATGACCTGAACCCATTTCTGTCAGTTTTGAAAAGGACTCATTCAAATTAGATTTACCTGTGCCAGTTTTTGGATTGGATTTGAGCCTTTTTTTGTGTTGGTTCGGCCTCAGGTCCTCCTGCTATGACCATTACCACTCCCTTGTATTTTTTTGTTTGGGTTTTCCTGTATTTCTTTGTCATCTGACTCTTTGCCTCTTTTGTCTGCTCTTTTGAAAAATCGTCCTAGCTTCCCTCTTTGGATGAGTTTTTCAACTTCTTTGGCTAGGACCCGGCAATCGTTTGTGTGATGGCCCTGCGCTCTATGGAACTTGCAATACAAATATTTATTTGGGTCAAGTATCTGACCTTTTTTGAAGTTTGGGTGATTGACCTCCCTGCTTAGCTCGCTGTCCGTAATGGACAGGAGTACTTCGCTCAAGGAAGCGTTCAGAGGTGTGAATCTCATCTTGGTGTGTTCTTGTTCTCTCTTTTGTCCTTGGTCCTGATCTCGATTTTCTCTCCTCGAGCCTTCACTATATCAGTTCCTCCTTCCTCGGTCCGGTCTGGGTCCCTGTACTTCATCTAATTCTACACAATCTTTGCATATGGTCATGAGTTGTACCTGATCACACGGTTTTTAGGAGGCCAAACATTGTCTGAGCCTTTCGCTTGTAGTGTTTCTCATGATTGCTTTGCAAGCTATATTGGGTTCTAGGTTTTTGATGTTCACACATGCATCGTTTATCCGGTCAATGTATTCTCTCAATGGTTCTCCCGCCTTTTAGATGATCTCGTTAAGTACCCGGGTCGCTATATTGACGGGTATTGATCCAACGAACTTGGCTACAAACTATTTCTGCAGCTCCTCCTAGCTATCAATAGAGCCAGATGGTGGTCCATCGTACCACTAGTGTGCTGGTCCATCTAACGTGGATGAAAACATCTTGCATAGCAAGATTTCATCCGCGTTGGCCACGCTCATTAGGCTAGAATACCTTCTGAGGTGGATGACCGGGTTCGTCTTTCCCTTGTAAATTGGTAATGTAGGAGGGTTGAAATTACCTTTATGAACCATGACCAAGATTCTCTTGGAAAGCAGGGGATCTCCTACGTTCAGCAACGGTGCCTGATATGCCACCACCAACTCACCTAGGCTGGACTTTAGCCAGCCAAAGAGGGCTTTTGCCCCTTTACGTGTAATAACATTAGTTTTAAACCAATCGACTATAATCTTACTGTGCTCATTTGAAATGCAACTCGAGGTGTTAATTGGCTGGGAGGCAGGCTCGGCTGCCAGCATCATGGGCATTTGGCTCAGATTTGATGGGGGAGTCACCCCATAGGGGGGTGTCAATCCCTAGAACTGTGTGTGGACCCAGGCGTTGTATGCTGGGGGCACGGGGTAATTGGAGGCCGTGTATGGAGTTATGATGGGTCTCCACCCGACTGCTTCTATTCCTGGTG
Organism: Euphorbia neoarborescens; assembly: GCA_948330485.1. NCBI lineage: Eukaryota > Viridiplantae > Streptophyta > Magnoliopsida > Malpighiales > Euphorbiaceae > Euphorbia > Euphorbia neoarborescens. Next base: position 1,718 of record CAOJCR014528305.1, on the reverse strand, counting down.
GGTGCCCGTTACTACCAAGGACTGTCCTTACACTAGGATCTGACCCATTTGGGGCAGGGCTTCGAAAGAGTATCCTGTTTAGTTATGAGGATCCGTTACCGTCTAATCCTCCCTGAACTTGTGGAGTGTTCGAGCTTTCTGGCGATGTAGCCGCCACTGATTTGTCGAAGATGTTTGCTAGGGCTTACTGAAACATAGCCACATGGTGTGGGGCCATCAAATAGCTTTGCATAATCTGTTTTAAGTACTGGGATCTGTTGTCTCTCCCGTCCTCAGTGCTGTTTGTCCCTGTGGGTGTTACCACCTCCTGGGGACCGATTGTAGTAGAATGAAGTTCAGAACCTGTTGCCATAATCGTTTCATAGGTCCACGCTCACCGCATCAATGATGTTCTTGGCTTAAATTTCGATAAGTATTCCAGCAAGAACAAGGAATTCCTCACTTTCTGATGAAGACTTTTCTGAGAAAGATCTGCACAGAAGTAAAGAAACAAACACAGGTGATCCTCTGAAAGAACCTCCGATGCTTAAGTTAGAGCAAGAAATGAAGTATTAAGAATAATAGCAGTAATTGAGAATGAGTGTAGAAGGAAATATCTTTTCCTCATTTAGCTTTCTGTATTTATAGACTGCTTTGTAATAGTGACCGTTGGACATTTATAACTTGAATGTCCGTTTATGATCATGGATCTATATTGATAAGGAAAGGAATCAACCTATTGAAAGTTCCGATGATTCTGTCTTTAATGTATCTGTTGCCTTATTATTTGTATACCGGGTCCTGGACTCGGTCTGATGTGTATATAATTGGCTTAGTCTTTATGCATACCGAAGGAACATCTGCTCCTGTACCCGAGGTATCTTGCTTGGTCTTTATAACAGTTCGGCTTACCGACGTTACACATGGTATCCGTATTGTTATGACACTTTATATACTATGATTTATTATATTTATGTAAAATTTGTAAATTATTTTCAAATTAAAAGAAGCAGTAAAATGTTACACTGGAATGACAAAGTGTTTTGTTAAAAAATCTGGTCATAAAACTTTTTTTTTGGTATGGTTTAATAAAATTTAATAGAATATAAAATTGAATATTATTTTATTAATATGTCTGAATATAATTTATGTGAGATTATGATTTCTCTACGCCAATAAATATGAACTTTTTATTATTTCTTTTACCAAATCAATATTTGATGTTCAATATTGGAAAATATTTCAAATGAATCAACTACAAAAAAATTTATATTGATCCGCCCTTGTTATGTAGTTCATAATTTTATTTTTAATTGAACATACATAGATGCGAAACAAATTAAAATTCACCATTTTTTTCAGAATTTATTATTATTATTATATTACTTTTAATATATAAAAATTTAGGACGGACTATATCCCTCTTTAAAGGTTTAAAATAAAACCTACAAATTGATAACTCTGTTCAGACTTTTTATATATCAGAGAAATTCATCATGATTCTGGTTTGTTAAATTATATTTGTTACTTTAATATGTTATATCACTCTACTATTGAAGTGACGTATCATTATTTTATTGATTCGGTTCATTACAATGTAGTAGACTGAGACCATCCTAAAATTTCTTCTTCTATAAATATATTTAGTGGATTTCGATTTGGAATCTTTTTGATATATTTAGTTTGCATTACCAACTAAAATATAACTATATCCAATTATTAAAATTTCCCATATATAT
>CAOJCR014526364.1:0-11048 GCA_948330485.1 Euphorbia neoarborescens | reverse complement strand
GCTTAATTCGACAAATCGTGTCGGATTAAGCGCCCCTCTAATTTCATGACCCCGAGCTATCTCACTTCCCCATTCTTTAATATGTCCATTTCAAGCATGATGGTGTGCTAATTGTTTAATTTATGTCATTTATGCATGTTTAGAATAATATTTGCATGATGCCTCCGCAATTCTCCCTTTTGTTTTTTATGTAATCCCCCTAGATAGGTTGCGTGCTTTCGATTGGGTTGTAAATAATTGTTTAATTTTTCACAGTTTATTTACCACTTTTGCATGCGCGATCACCTAAAAATCCAAACTAAAATCAACTCAAGTTTCTTTGCAAATAAAAACACTTTGTTTTAAAATAATGTCGATTTCTTAAAAAGTCTTTCTAAAGAGGATAAGTAAATGCCTTGTCCGAACCCGATCTCTAGATCACGATTTTGGATTCAAGCCTAGGGTCTGAGTAATACCGTGAATTAATTCCCGGTAGAGCTTAGAACCGGGTGGCAACTCCAAAACCGTCTTTTAAAATCTGAGTTTGGATTTCTTTTCTGAAAATATAATTTCTCTTTCCAAAACCATATTTCGAAACTAAAAATCATTTTCTTTTAATAGAATCCATTTTTCAAATTTGAATTTTCAAATTAATTAAATTTTCTTTTCGGTAAAAGGTCACTGCGCTCAACACTGCCCTGCCTCCATCCATAATCGATGAAAAGCGAATCAATATATTGGAATTTGACAAACCTGTTGTCAGGAAGAAAAGTAAGCCAGTTACCGAGGATTTTGAGAAGCCCAAGGGATCTGAGAGCGTTCTCAAACCTGCTTTTAAGAAGATTGTTACTGAAAAAGGGGGAATTGAAAAGGCCAAGGAAAAAGCTTCTAAGAGTAAGAAGAAAGTCTCAGAAGAGGCCACTAAAAAGGACAACAAGTCTACTCAAGGTGGTCTAAGAGATCACGACCAGTTGAAAGACAGAGAATGAAAGCACCTGCAAAGAGGAAGCAAAAGAGTGAGATTAATTATCGCGAGAGAATTAAGCAAGTAATAGATACCGAGGATGAAGAAGATAACTCTGAGGCTAGAGAAATTGAGAACTACAAACCTGATAGTCCTTCTGGCGGACTACTAAGAATCCAGGATGAAGGAGACACTCAGTATCAAGATGAAGTTCCTTCCACTACTCAGCCTCAAAGAGGAACAAGGAATAGATTCCGGAAAACTACTAGAGTAGTGCCCTCAAACCATCCTCTTGCTCAAACTACTTCCCATGTATCCTCGACACTTTCCCTCCTTTCATCTATCCCTGACCTTCCTCCACTAAACCTTCCTTCTCCTGTACCTTCCTCACCATCTTCATCATCCACATAGTCTGATAATCCTTCTCCTCCAAAGACCACTTTACTATTTCCTCCAAAGACCTTTCTCCACTTACACTTCCTCAGACCAGTGCTCTTACTACATCTGAGACCTCACTCAGACTCCTAGCCTCCTCTACTGACCTTATCCATATTGAGGATGGCCCATCTTCTGAGGTTCCTGTTTCATCTACGAATCCCGAAGTGACCATCTCAGCCAATATACCTGAACCTACTCCACAAACAGGTGTGTCAACTTCTGAGGATATCTTACCCTCCACCTCTGCACCTGAGCCAACCACCATTGACAACTCAATATCTAAGTTTATGGCTCCATCTACTGGTATGACTTCAGTTCCTTCCTTACCTGCACCTTCTCCTTCTACTGTTATAGTCATTAATGACTCAACATCTCCATTCGTTCCTTCTTTCTCCATCTCTATATCAACCGAGCACACTGCAACCCAATCTTCATCTGGACTAGAGCTTCCATTTTGAGCTCTGACTTTTACATTCTCTACTCTTCCCTCAATTCCATCTACTTCGTTTCCATCCACTTCTCTCATTCCTTCACCTGAGCCTTCAACAACCCATGCAACTAGATTTTTCCAGCATTTACAAGCTCAGTTACCACCATTTCCTCTACTGACTTCACCTGATCTGACTGCTTTTCAAAATCTCACTAGTAAAGTTCAGACTCTAAAAACCATGAGGCACAACATGACGTTTATGATGGCTTCATCCTCCAATACCTCCATGCTTGATAAGCTGGCTAGTCTGCAACTTAACTTGGTCACTCAGATCAGCAAACTATATACAATAATTTAGACAATGCCTTCACCTACTAAAAATGCAGCAATGGTTCAGACCAAGATGCATTCAGATCTTCAGGTCCTCAAAAGACACATCTCTGAGCTATCTGAGCATCTGCGTATTGAAGTCTTAAGTGTTAAAGATTCAATCAACACTGCTTCTATGCTTCAAGTTGTTCATGTTTATCTTAATCAGCTTACATCTGAAATTTCTGCACACTCAGAATGCTCCATCAAAATTCAAGATGAGGTCAAAAATATTGGTGTTCAAATTGGCAAAATCACTTTCACTCTGTCTCAGAATGTCTATACTACTGACATTGTCCATTCTCAGGCCTTATTATTTTTGGTAATGAGATGGTCAAGGCCACCAACCCTGAGTCTCAAGCTCAGTAGACCACTATCAGCACTAGTCTTCTTCGCAATGTGGATTCACTTCAGAAGATAGTGCAAGACCTCCATCAACGCAACCTTTCCAGTGTTCGTGCTACTGACAAAATGGGGGGAAAAGCATCTGGTTCACAACAATAGCAGACTCCTTCTAAGTCCAATCCTTAAGACTTAGAATGTTTTTGTTTTGTTAATTATTCATTTCATGTACTCAGTATCTGATATCTGTTATGAAATGAATTTCCTTGAACACAGTTCATATATTCTTCAGTTTGCTTTACTTACTAATTTTTTATCTGATAATCATACAAGCTTCTAAATGAGTAGTTTATTAAGAACTGAATTTTAAATCCTCTATTGTTCAAACTCTTGCACTCAGATGCTAAATTATTTTGTCATAATCAAATTGGACGGGATTGTTGGAACCCTAATTTTAACTTATGCATAACAATTTTTGAAGATGACAAATTAAGCATGCTTTGTGTTTGAAAAAAAATTCTTAATTAGGATTTTAATTTTTCCAACATGGTACCTTGACTTTGCCGGCTGAGTGTACAGATTCCTGCTCAATATCGGTCTGAAAAATTGCCATTTATAGTGGAGACAAGGATAAGGGTACAAATGATGATGCCTCTGTCTAATACTATATTGGGAAAATATTCAGTACCAGTACAGACAAGATCAGCAAGTATCAAGCTTTTCAGCTGACAGGATCAACACTCAGACCCGACAAGGCATCTCAATACCATTGGAATCCCTTGTAGAAACTCATCCAACGTCTCTCCCTCTCTATCCAACGATCAAAATTCAAATGGGAGTCAACGGCTAACTCAAGAATGCAGTATAAATAGCCCAAGTCTTCAAACAATGCAAGGTTACGAATTCTCAAGAGATCAAGAGGTAGAAGCTCTCCAAAATTTTCATTTCTATGATAATTCAAAATAGAAAGAATAGCTTTTGTAATTGCTTTCAAAGTGTTCTTAGATTCTTTCTAGTTTCATAAATTTTCAAATACTTGTTTGAGAGATTAGTGTTGGTGTGCCCTAAGTCGCATGCATTGATTATGTGATGTTTATTGTACTAATGGCGTTAATGTAACTATACATTTCTTATGCTACATGATTAATGGCAATTTAATCTATTTATTCACTTCTCTCACACTATAGAAAAAACAGAGTGTCCATTGACTATAACTTGCTTTAGCTTACCGATGTGAGCTATTGGTTTATGAGATGATAAACTTGAAAGATTATAATAAAAAATTATATCCCAAGTCTGTTCTTATCATGAGAATGTAAAGAAGTAAAGACTTGTATACTTGTTGAATGTATGGTGGTGTGTTATTATGCATAGCACTAGAATTTCAGTCAGGAGTATAAGTAGATATGGGCCCTATATTGTACTTGATAGATCCACAAAGGAAACACAATATGATTTCATCGTTATAAGGGTTTCTTATAGTAGGTCTCATATATCCTTAGATTTGAGATCATTATAACATAACAAGAGATCTCACACACTTTGACATACACTTAACAAGCTCATAAAAGGGTTCCAAGTACGGGTATGATTAGGTGGGCTACTGAACATATTGATTTTTATAATGAGAAGATAGGATTGCCATTTATCACCCGCTAATATGATATCATCGGGCACTTGATAGAATGAGATTGATAGTGTATAGCTATACCTAAATGAGTTAGGCACTCATTTGACCTATCAATTCATTTCAGATCAAGAAATATGATTGGTAGTGAAAAGGATGATGGAGCCATGCCTGTGGTTTCACTATTAGATATCAGTTGACATAGGATAGTATGAGATAACTATTGAGATAGATTCCCACTAGAGAGTCTATGTAGCTCTCTTAATTGGGAGCTATTATAGCTTGATAGAATCCATCAACAGTTTATGGCCTTTGGGACAACTGCCAATATAAAGTAAGTCTCATAGGATCTTGCAATTAGAATACCTGATCTAGGATGATATGTGATTGTACATTTATTATACTATTGGAGGAATGTATTAATTAAATAAATATGAACATTAATGTGATATTTAATTTAATTAATTTATTGATGGGGTCATATTTATTTTATTAATAAACATACAAAATATAATTAATTAATGAATTGGATTTCATAAAGTAAGAGAATTAATTAATTCCAACAAGAAGTTTAAATTATCAATTGTATACAATGCCATTAATTAAATAATTTAATTAAGTTGCATAAAGTAAATAGTTAATTAAATGCTTGAGTAGAATTAAACAAATATGGTTTTATTGTCTTTTTCCATAATTAAATATTTATAAGAATAATTGACTTATTTTATTAATCAATAATTGCATAAGGTTGAATTATAACATAATTCAATATGTAATTATATTTATATATTGTTAAACCTAATATGAGAAGAAGTTTAAACCTAAACGAGTTGGGTAAGACTAAATCTATATGGATGGGGAAATATTAAACCTATTTGAATTTATTAACTTATTTAATTAATAAATAATTGCATGAGATTAAATTATGATATAATTCGATATGTAATTATAAAATAATTGAATAAGATCAAATTATCCTAATACAAATTCTAATGGGCTAGAAAGTCTACACCTAAGCAACTTGGGAAAGACTAAACATAGTGGAATTAAAAGCACAAAACCCTATGAATATGATATAGGAATTCGACAAAGGGATAAAATTTAATGAGATGAATTTTAATTCACATAATTAGCTAGAATACTATTCTATTATTCTCATGTAAGTCATTCCATAGCATAGGTCCTAGATCTAGAGGTGTTCATACAGTAGATTGTGACTAAATTTGAGGATCGGTTAGCCATCTATTATAGAGATCAATCTATAAGGATCTCTAGTTTAACTTTAAATCAATTATTCATTTCAAATAATGGGTTGGATTAGATCTTATAAAATTGATGTTTAGGATTTTACAAAGTTAGTATTCCGTTGCTATGAGCACGTAATTTGTTTGTGGGTCTATGATGAATCGACATTTGCCACATTTACTGTGTTTTCTCGACTGAGAAGCTCTCAGAACTATGACTTTGTTTAAAATTCAGTTTTCAAATTTAAAATGATTTTTCACTAGGCCATGCCAGACTAAGTTTTTTTCTTTTTGTCATTGTTATTTATTTCTTTTAGGAGTTAAATAGAATATTAAAATAATAATAACAAATAAAATAAAGAAAAATATGATTATGAAATATGGATCCTTATATGTTTGAAAAGAGGGTTTAAAAGCAAAAAGGAGAAAATCAAGGACCAAAAGTGTAAAAATGAATGAAGGAAGAAAGAAAGGAAGGAAATAAGGAAGGAAGGGAAGAAAGAAAGGAAGCAAACAAAAAGCCTAAAACGATGTTGTTTCGGGCTGGAGAATTAAGCCCAAAATGATGTCATTTTCATGTAAAGTAAAATAAAAATAAAGAAACAATTGTGTTTTGAAATCGGTTAACCTAAAAATAAGACAATGTCATTTTGTTACGCAGAGTGAATTAAAAAAAAAGATGAAATGGAGATAGGGAGGGGCATTTATGTGTTTGGGAATTTTGTTCTTTCACTAAGAGAAAAACATAGGCGTGAGCATGAGTAAAGAGGGAAAATGTTTTGCATGTCTAGATTTTAGGGGTGTAATGACGAGTGAGGGTAGCCAGATGTCATGGTTTTCGAGTTTTGGGGATATTAAAATTTTAAGAGCATCTAGGGTTTAGAGTAGTATAAAAAGAGACGAATTCTATCGATTCTAAGGGAACGATTATGGGTAATTGGAATAGAATTAAGAGCAACTTTGAGTGAGGGTTTTTGGGAGAGCAGAAAGATTTTTTGAGAGAGGATTTGAATCATAAAGAAAAACTGAGAAAGAAAATTCAAGAGAAGGAAACCGTTGAAGGGAAGGTCATCGGAGTTGTTGCATGCAACCTGAAGTTGAATTGAAGCTGAAAGTCTAATCATGAAATCAATAGAAGCTAGGTAAAATTTATTTACCCTAGCTTCGAGGTGCTGTGATTTTTCATGTGTGAATCTCATTTTCTGGTGTTCTCATTTCTATATGATTTTCTAAGTTACTTTATATTTGAGGTTTATTTCTATTGTTCTAATTTCCTGAATAGTTTCAAAAGTGATTTCCAACCCCATTTTTTGAGACTATTTTCTACTCCAAAATAGTCCCAATGGAAAACAAATCCATAGCATTAGTATGAAAAAGAAGTTATTTTGACAAAAAAGTCGTTAAGGCCTTCAATTTGACAAATGAAGTTTTATAGGGACTAAAAGTGTAATTTTTTAAAAGTTTGTGTAAAGTTTTGATTGACTTGAAATTTTGACCCAAGGTCTCTATACTCCCAGGATCTCAAAATTACATTCAATTTTGAAAACTAACATCGTTAAGAGGATTAATTAACGACCGATATGATAAGCTCAGTTTTGGTTCAATTTCGATTTCTCGGTGGATCTTCGAGCATTTTTACCTGCAAAACACAAAAGCATAGTCCAATAATTAATATTCTCATTATAGAACCTATTACATGATTATTTAAACTTGGATACACATAGTTTCCCCTCGTGTGAGGAAATTCATTGTGGACGAAATTTATAAACACGAAGGTGAGTATACCATGAGCTGATTCACATGTTGTGATTCCTTGTTCTGCATAAAAAAATCAAGACCGTATTGCCATGCTTACCCTTCAACCGAGAACTATTTAAGGATAACTGGTGCGCGCCTTCTCGATCGGATAATTACGGGCTGTAAGCCCTATATTCGGGTATGGAGTATGTGCTTACCTCAATCCATTCGGCTTTATAGCCGGATATAAGATAATTTTACTGTATTTATCTCTTAATCAATAATTTTTGACACAAAAATTTTTACCCCTTCGATTAAGAGATAAAAGAGGTAAAAAGATTCTAGACTTATTGTTGATGTCGGGAGATAGAAGGATCATTTAGACATTAAAGGGAAGGTCTAGATGAGATTGATGATTTAGACTATCGAGGGAGATTCTAAGCATTGGAATATGAGATTCATGAAATAGACTATCATTGGAATATGAGACTCATGACATAGACTGTCTAGAGAGAGCCTAAATGTCAAAAGACTGTATAGACTGTCAAGGAAGAGTCTAAATGTCACAATGTGAGACTAATGATATAGACTATCTAGCGAGAGTTTACATGTCAAAATATGCCATAGACTCTCAAAGGATAGTCTAAATGTTGAGATGTGAGACTGATGACATAGATTGTCTAGGGAGAGTCTAAATTTCAGAAGATGACATAGAGTTTCAAGGGAGAGTCTAAATGTTGACATAGGAAATTAATGATATAGACTATCTAGGGGGAGTCTAAATGTCAAAAGATGACATAGATTGTCAAGGGAGAGTCTAAATGTCAAAATATGATTGACCGAGGGGGAATATTTTTGGGCATATCGTCTTTATCAGAAAATAGTCCTCAACTCCGTTTAGAGCCCTAGTAGGGAATATGGGTGCAAACTTGATACATAGCTCTTGCAGATGCAGTGTAGATAATGTAGGCATGGTCATAATTACCCCTTGATTTATTTATTTTTGAAAAACGATTTCCCCTTCTATTAATATTAAGCATGAATTATTTTTTGCTATGACTGATGCAGCTATAGCCGAAGATGTACATATATGGATGCTCACATAGATGATTGTGTTGTACATATGTAAGTCTGCATGTGAATGTAGATAATAACACGATGCTTGGAGAATTCTTCAAATCATATATTAATTGCCTCGATCGCCCTATCTCCTAAGGGTTCTATGGTTCAGACAAGTGGCTAAAGGTAGCTTCAAGGCTGAATACAATGAAGGTTGTTGAGGAAAAATTGATGACTATATTAGTATGAAGAACCGCTGTTAGATGGGGATTTACTATAACAACTGGAAATTTCTGGATATAGTTGGGGATTTTACATCCCTTTTATTTTACTGATGGACTTCAGGAAGACTTCGTGAGGATTTGCAGGACCAAAATCACTGCGTTGGTGAGCTTGGACCTTCATAGCTTGACTTTTAGAAGGATTCACTTGTATTGAGATTTGTTTGAGATATTAGGGAATAGTAATTGTTAAATTTTCTGTAATTTTTATCTAGACTGCTAAAAACTTTTTTATTTTCTCCCCAACGACCTGCTCTAATTTTTTTCTTTGCTATTATTTTTTCTTTTTGTTCCAACGAGCTGTCTCCTAAGTTTTTTTTACTGAAGTGCCGTTTTTTATTTTCACTTTATTGGATATTTCTTCTTTATAATTATATTGTTTTTTTATTTTTTAATACCGATAAAATATTTAGATTACAGGTGTAGAAAAAATGCAGATGATGTATGAAATCCTCAGATTTGGATGCGAGCATACATAAAATTATAATGCAGTAAATGTGAATACAACCAGAAAAATGTAAGTGACCTTGAACTGGACTACCACTTTCTCCTTTAGATCTGGTGAGCCTTTTCTTTTTTCATCACTGGAAATTTTCTCTCTATGGGGAAAAGGATTGTTTTTGATTGAGGATTTGAAACTTCTATTCTTCTAAGATGATTGTGTTGGGACTAGATTACACCCAAGAATACCAATCCCATCGCGGAATTGTGGATTAAAATTTCTCAGATCCGATCACGTTGACCAGTTTCATCGAATTTCATCCGGGGAAGAATTTTCCCCCCTTAAAAAAGAAAAGAAGATTCTAAACACTTACGTATTTTCTCCTTTAAAGAAATCGAATTACTCCAAAGTCTGAAGTGAGACCACTTCGGATTTGGACTCTTGCTTGCGAGGTTCCAATGGATAGAAAAATTGTCGACTCTTAGACCAGAGATGACAAAATCTGCACAAAAATTCTCCTTCAAATTTTCCGTGATTTTTCTCTCTTTTTCAATTCTGTAAAATGGCAAGTTCTTCCTTGAATCCTACAGAATTTTGGTGGTTATGGGGAGTGTTGTGGGAATTTACAACTTCCCTCAACTTCCTTTAACCACCCGGTCTAACAGGTTCGGTATACCTTCCGGTTACCCAATAGATCGACCCGACTAATATTTCGATCGATATAATTTTAACATGCCAATTAAAATTTACCACCTTAAAATAATAATACCATAAGTAAATAATTATATCCTGATGTATATAATATTTTAATTCCCATTTTACCCTTACGGTAAAAGGTTAATTAATTTAAATATGGTTTGATTTAATTAAATCAACCCCATAATACATTAAATAAATTAAAATCATATATGATTATTTAATTAATTATTTACTTTATATAACTCGATTAATTCAATTAATCAATTGATTATATTATGTAAACTTATTAATCAAACATTCCGGATTTAAGTTTGTCCGTTTTACAAGATGACATGTCCAAAGCAAAGGATCTATGCACAAGATCTTATGGGAATGTCTTTATGTTGGCCGTGGACCCAAAGCAAACAAACTACGAGCAGGTTCTAGCAAACCATGGTAGCTATTAGCATGGGATTCTTTTCCTAGGGCAATGATGAAACCGACACTCGCCAATACCTTTCTATGCTTTTGTATTTATACAATTTGATTAAAAGAGAAGTCCAAGAACTCCGATATCTATACCATAAAGACTCGAATCAAGTGTTTCTCGAGCGGTTTTGTTAAGTTGGGCCTAACCATGGGTGTATGGCCCTAAGGCCCAAGGCCCAAGCCCATCCTTTTGGCTCACACACACATCCATCGCCTAAATATCCAAATAAAACCTCTTTTTTGATACAAAATAAAAGAATACAAATTTGATTTTTTTTTGAACCAAAAATATAATTTTAGAATTATGGATAAAATAAAAAAAGAAGATAAGGTTTTTTTTTAACTCTTTGATGCAAGGGCTATTCCTTGCACCAAAATGGAAAAGAGACCAAGAGAAAGGGGGTTCAAATTCCTTCCATCTTGGGTGAGACCAAAAGATGGTGCCCATAAAACAAATCCCAAATATGATTTCAATGGAGACCACATTTTTTGACACAAAAACAAGGCCAAAAATCTACATTCTTCTCTCCTTTCTTTTCATCTTCAACTCCTCTTTTCAAGCTTCTTCCTTCATCATCCATCTCCACTATTATCTTCAAGTATCCATTTTCACCTCCTCCCTTTATCATCACCTCTTCTACTTCATTCTCTAAAATCTTTATCCTTTCACCATTATTCACTCATCTTGATCTTCCTTATTTCACTTTGTAAAAACACAAAACAAAGGCATAAAAAGAAAAACCCTCTCAAAACTAACTCTTACAAACACAAAGATCTCAAAAAAACTCAAAATTAGGAGATTTAAGTCAAAAATCTTTTTACTTTAGGGTTTTTGTCAACAAAAATCAACTTAAGAATATAATTGGTTCGGGTGTTTGGGTCGACAGAGTCCACCGGAGCAATCTCGGGTCTTTATTAATAAACTTGCAAAATACACGATATTGAGGTAATCTTAAGCCCTAAACTCCT
>CAOJCR014523350.1:0-11491 GCA_948330485.1 Euphorbia neoarborescens | reverse complement strand
CAGAGAGGAAGTACATTTTCAGAACATGACACTAGTAAATCATATGATACTCGAGCTTAATACTCTTTTCTTCGCGAAAAGATATGTAGTGTATATGGAAGTTTTCGTGAGATCAAAAGTGAGTCGAAAACTAGTGATCATGGAAATGGACTAGGGGGAAGTCACGTTAAGCTGAAGATAGAAGAATGAAGGAAACTTCATAGATCTACAAATGTCGTTGACTGGTTGCGCTGGTTTGCCGGATGAGATTGATTGAGATGACTTAGATCGTAATGAAAGTGTGTCTTGTCATGTGTGAGTGGGAGATGCTAGTTTTTGGTATGTCCATGACAATTAGAATTAAATTGGGGACCAAAATATAGCAACTTAAAAGTTGCAGGGACCAATCAGTGTAATTGGCCATATGGGGGCGGTTATCGAATTTTTCTACAAATAGGAAATCTGTATTCAGAATTCAAGTCTATTTTTCATTTCTCTAAAAACTCTCTTTTTCTCTCCAAACTCTTTTCTCTATGAAAATTCTCCGATCAATCTCCAGAAGAACTCGTGGATATTGCTCGTACTCTATATTCACGAGAATACACATTAGAAAGGTTCCAGGGACGACTCTAGGACCCGTGTTCATGTGAAGAACGTAGAGATCTACCGAATTCAGATTTTCGCAGCATCATTAACAAGTAAGTCGCCTTACTTCTATCTATATCATAACAATAACTAATATTATTTTTAAAATATTTTTAAATAATGCTTAAAATTGTTGAATATATTTATAAAAAATAATATGACATGCATTTTTACTGATATCTCAACACAAGTGTCTTCTCTTTATAGGGTGTCCATCTTGTGACAACAAATGTTGAATTTTCGTTTATTTTTTATGGTTTTTTCAAATATTTCTTTAAACAATTTCATCATTGTTTATAAAATCTCATCTTAAATGTGACCTGGATAATCATAATCATCTAGATTGTAGATTTTTTTTCTTTCTCTTTCATTATCTAACTCAAACATATTATATTCATAAAATCATCATACCCATGATTTACAGTAATTTTTAGAAATTGTATAACTCTTTCAAAGTATCGATTTACTGCCATTCATTTGCATGCAATGTGAAAAAATGAAACGTCTACATTTGATATTATTTTTTTCTCTATAGTAACCATTACATATTACTCCTCTTTGTGAAGATGAAATTCTTAAATAAACATTTTTAGGAGTTCTTAAAATAAAAATGTTAAATGCCTATTATATCGATCGCTTGGTACTTAATAAATCAATTTTAAACAGTATTCCTATTTATCATATGAGTCTTTTTAAAATGCCAAAAGCTGTTGTTACGAAATTAGAATCTCTTATGAGGAACTTTCTGTGGAAAGGGGATGCTTATTCGAGGGGTTTGAGTAAGGTGAGCTGGGATGTAATTAATATACCTTTTCAGCAAGGTGGCATTAATGTCAGAAGTTTAAAATTGTGTAATATTTGTCTTCTTTTGGAATGGGTCTGGAAGCTTAGAACTTCGGGTTCGGATTCATTGTGGTCTTCTTTTTGTGATCCTTTTAAGTCTTACTCTGTGTGGTTTAATCTTTCTACGATTGAGTCTTCGAGATGGTCACTGATATGGTGTGGGAGTCTTTCTGGCTGCAGTAAAAATCCTGCTATCTGGAATTTTTATCGTATGCAACTGTTTGCAAACTTGGCCATTGGTAGCTCTATTTTTTTTGGCATGCCAGGTGGTCTGGACCTGAATCTCTTAAGGAGCTATTCCCAACACTGTTTGAGCTCACCAATTTTCCCAATATTGCTATTTCTGAAGCTATGTCTCACTTGGTGGTGGAGAGTTCTTTTGGCTGTCCCTTTTTGAAACGTCGCCTTTGGCTTACGGAGAGGGTTCCTTTTTCTCAACTTTTATTGTTAGTACCTACACATCATTTGGGTACTCAAGATGATATGATCCATTGGTCGATGGGTACTACAAAATAGGTATACAGTGTCTTTAATTTGATCCGAGGGGTTATTGCTCTACGGGCTACGGATTCTACTGATTTGGTCATTTTTCGCATTGTGTAGGAGTCCAATGTTTTCTCTAGGGTCTAGGGTCAAATTTTTTTGTTGGCGGTTGTTTCATGGTAGGATTTCTACAAAGATTTTCTTAGCATAACTTAATATTTTATATTTTAACAATGCTATTTGCCCTAATTATGAGGAGGTCGAAACACAGGAACGTGCATTTATCCATTGTCACGGGTCTGCTTCTCTTGGGTATAGTTCTTTCCATTGGTTGGGTATTCATACAGTCATTCCTTCCTCCGTTAAATAATTTTTCTTCTTATAGCATGGTCTATTCTTTAAGCCTCAGATGAAAGACTTTGCTACTACGGTATGGTTGCTAGTTTGCTGGAAAATTTGGAAGGGAACAAACTGTTTGGTTTTTTAGGGTTCTTCTGGGAATTTTGATGTTTTGTTTAAATGTATTGCTTCTTCTTTTTTATGTGTAAGAGAAAACAGTTCCCTTTAGTTCTTTCGGAACTCTTTGTATCTCTAGATGTACTTCTCTTATAATTTCTTAACCTTTACTCAAGATCTTTTATGATATTAAAGTTCTTGTTCTAGATACGATGTTAGATGGCAATGTATTTAGGATGTAATATCGTATCTAGACGATTAACGTTTTACTTATCGAAAAAATGTTAAATTTTATTATAGGTTTAATAACAATTATTTTAATTAACAAATCTAATGACAAATCTTACTAACATTTATATTGCTTAAAACTTTTCAAATCTCATAGGTTGTTTCTCATCAACTATTTCATTCTTATTTAAAGGATAGACTTTCTCATTTTCTACCACCTCACTTTCTTGTACGGAAATGCATTTTTCCACTAATTTTATGTCTAGTTACATGTTTTATGTTATAGATTGAATTGAGAGAAAGAAAGTGTAAAGATTTTAACCTTATTTTAACAAAGAAGACCAAATGTCACACTGAATGAGGCAACTCAAACATGAGTAAGAGTTTAAATCCCTAGATTTATGTTGCATATCTCAGAGCTAACCCTGATTTGTTTTGCAGCTACTAGCCGCCCGTGAAGCCTCGTGGCTAACTGGGTTTGTAGCCCTTCTTCTCTTGATCATTATATCGTTCGAAACCATTTCAAGCCTTCTTTCTTTTCAAAACTGATAAAACCTACATCTGCATCTTTGGTTTGCCAGAGTTGCACTGTTCCTCATCCTCAGCCTTTACCTCTATCCAAGGATAGATTTCGTCCTGTTTAGATTCCATAAGATGTATATGAGAAGTAAATTCAGGTGTGTTCGTATTAACGGATTGGTCGAATCACTTTGAGTAAGGGTGAAAAACCTTAGAAACTTTTGGATAATAAGGTTTGTATATCAAAAATATAGGGACCGATTACCCCTTGGAGAATGATTTCTCTTGGACTTGGTTATTACCAAATCTTGATTCCTTTAGATGATATTAAAAATGTTGTATGGAGTTGGGGTTCTTTGAATTTGAAACCTGGTATGTTTAGGTTGTAGCCTTAGGTGCCTGACTTAGATCTATTAAATCAAAGGTCTTCTTTGGCTCAGATTTGGGTTCGTTTGCATTTATTACTTTGGGAGTATTGGGACCCTCGTATTCTTGGTAGTATTACCTCGTGTTTAGGGGTTCTTCTTTGTATTGATCGAGCTACCTTGGAGGGTGATTTTGACCATTATGCTAGGTTATTGATTGATATCGATTTTTCTTCGAATTTACCTCAAACAGTTGGAATTGAAAGATGTGGTAAAGAGCTATAGATTGATGTCACTTATGGATATCTTTTAGCATTTTGCAAGGTATGTTCATCATTTGGTCATCTTCCTTATGAAAGTCGCTGAGCTCAAAAGCATACTGATAAGTTAGACAAATATCAACCCAACCTTCTGAACCTCAAGGACAACTAGTTGCTCATCACGATCATTCTTGAAAGTGGAATCATAGGCATTTAAGGCATTTAATGGTTTCTGTCATTCGTGTTTTTGAGAGAATTAATAACGCTCTTACTAGGTCACCATCGATTTTAGGGAGCCGGAGATGGGCTTTAATTTTTGCTATTAAAGGTGGCACTATAAATGTTGTTGATAAGGGGGACAATGTAAAACTTGTTAATGGTTTTGCAAGTCGTGGCTTGGGTCTAAGAATTATAATGTTAACACTGTTATTTTTTATGATGGAGGAATAGTTTGGTAGTTAATTCTTCAACTTTGATCTCTAATCCCACTTCTTGGGCAGATCATTCTGAGGATGATCAGAATTGGGATACTGTTAAAAATCGATGCATTGTCAGTCTTTCATCCCGGCATCCTTCAAGAATGATGAAACTCCCTTCAAAGTTCTAATGATTGTGTTATTTTGGAACTGTAGAGGTATTTCTAACCCTCAGACTCAACGAGCCTTGTATCATTTATGTTGTGTCCATAAACTGATTTTATTTATCTTGCGAAACCTATGGTTGATTTGTCCAACATTTCTAACCAATTTTTGAGTAGTTTAAGCATGCATTTGGTTGCCGTTAATAATTGGCATAATCAGTTCATTTGGCTTTTTTCCGAAGTCTGTTTGAGTTCTGTCCGTATCATTGCTTGTCATGATCAGTGTATTACTTTTGATTTTACTTTCACTGACATTACTCTTTGAATTTTTGTTGTCTATGGTCATGTTAGTTCTACTAGAAAACT
This sequence comes from Euphorbia neoarborescens, assembly GCA_948330485.1. Taxonomy (NCBI): domain Eukaryota; kingdom Viridiplantae; phylum Streptophyta; class Magnoliopsida; order Malpighiales; family Euphorbiaceae; genus Euphorbia; species Euphorbia neoarborescens. The sequence continues at coordinate 6,767 of CAOJCR014523350.1, read as the reverse complement.
ATCTTTATGGTGGATTTAGTTAACTTAAATCAGAATGGGAAATCTAATTGGATGGTTATTGGTGACTTCAATGCTATTTGTGGAGCTCATGAAAGGACTGGTATCTTGCTGTCTTCTAGATCTTGTAGTGATTTTTGGGCATTTATTGATAGCCGTAATTTGATGGATATTCCACCCTTGGGTCCTTTTTTCACTTGGACTAATGGTCGTAGGGGTAGTGATCAGCTTGATTGTTGCCTTGATAGAGCCCTTGCTTCTACTTCTTTTTTTGGATTTTGGGACTTCTTATCATTATTTTGTACTATCTTGTTCTCATTCAGATCATCACCCTTTGCTATTTACAGGTAATCTTGGGTCTACTTATGTTGCGAGATTCCAATTTTAATCAATATGGATTACTCATCCTGACTTGACGGAGGTTGTTATGAGACAATGGAATTCTGATCATCCTCGTCCTCCTCCTATGGAACTATTAGGCCATAAATTTTTCACTCTTTATCCAGTTCTCCGTACTTGGAATCGTGAAGTTTTTAGGAATTTGGATAATATTATTACAGTTTCTTCTGACTTTTTTTTTACAAATTCAGCAAGATATTGAGTCTTTGGGGCTGTCTGATGACCTTCAATAGTAAAAGCTTCAAGCTAAGGCTAGGTTGGATTTGGATCTTCTTCGAAAGGAGATCCTCTTAAAGGAGAAGAGCAGAGCTAATTGGTTGAGTAAGGGGGATTATAATACTGCATTTTGCATCGGTGTGTAACTATTCGGAATGGTACTATGGGTATTTGGGTGATGCAGATTGATGGATCTATTTCATATAATTTTAACTCTATTTCGATCCGCACTGAAAGGTACTTTTTGAACCTTTTTAATCTTAATATATTTCCAACTAGAGATTTGAGTATTTTGAAGATATTATTCCTACTTTGGTAGATGTTGAATGTAATGACTTTCTTACTGGTTGCCTTTCTTTTGATGATATTAAGCACACTATGCTTTCAATGGTTGGTACTAGCTCTCCTGGTCCTAATGGTTTTAGCAGTAATTTTTATCAGGCCTTTTAGGATATTCTAGGGAAGGATGTTTGTGATATGGTGTTTTCCTTCTTTTCTTCGGGTCAACTTATTTCAAGCCTTAATTCAAATTTGATGATTCTTCTTCCCAAGGTTGATGGAGCTATTGAGATTGAACAATTTCGTTCGATTACTGTGAGTAATTTTAGTTTCAAAATTATCTCTGAAATACTTGTTGAAAGGTTAGCGTGTTGTGTTGCGAAGATTATTTCTACTAATCAGTTTGATTTTAGAAAGGGCCGGAGCATTCATCATTGCAATACTGCTGCGTTAGAGGGTGTGAATTTGATAAAGAAATGCAGTTTTGGGGGTCTATGGCTCTGAAGATTGATATCAAGAAAGGCTTTGATACTTTACACTCGGATTTTCTGTTACACGTAATGGAAGCTTTTGGCTTTTGCTCAAAATTTTGAAATTGGATTTATGTCATTCTTCAATCGACTAGGATCTTAATTTTATTGGATGGTCAGGCATGAGGTCACTTTGGTTGTTCTAGAGATGTCAGACAAGGGGATCCTCTTTCTCCAATTCTCTTTGCTATAGCTGAGGATTTTTTAAGCCGATAGTTGACTCATTTGGTGACTTCTGGTGTTTTGAAGCCTATGCATTATGTTTCTAATATTCTTTTTCCTTCGCACTTTTTATCTACTAATGATATTCTTATGTTTTGTTCTGGTACTAACCGTAAAATGAATTTGCTTAAGGATATTTTTCGCATTTTACTGATCTCTCTAAGCAATTTGTTAATTGATTAAAGTCAGCAGTTTATTTTGGTTCTTCTGTGGCAAATTGACGTGCTTTGCTTTTAGCTAGTATACTTGGGATTAAAATTGAATGGCTTCATTTTATGTATCTTGGGGTCCCCTAATTTTATGGGGTTCTTAGGTCTGCATATCTGAAGTCTTTGGAGGATAAAACATTGGTGCATTTTCCTCTTTGGAAGAGTAACTCTCTATCTCTCTCAATGGTGGGAACATTAGCTCTAATTAATTCAGTTATTCACAACTCCTTTATTCATTCATTTATTGTTTATAAATGGCTGATTTGTCTTCTTAGTATGCTAACTAGGAAAATTAAAACTTTTTATGGTATAGGTGCACAGAACTTCGAAATCTTATTGAGGTTCTTTGGAGTCTTTGTTGCAGGAGAGTTAAATTTTAGGGCCCTAGGTTGAAGAAATTGAAATTTTTTAACAAGGCTCTTCTTGGGAAATTGGGACGTGTTTTCCAATGATTTATTTATTCCAAATCTTTTGAGACATCGATTTTATTTTGCTTCGGGTATGCCTATGAGGATGGTGGCTTATTCTTCTATTTGGAGTTCGATCAAAGATGCCTTTTTTATATTAGGAATAGCTCTATTCGGTGGATTGGGACTTTCTAGTCGGCCTATGAAGGCGCCTTCTACCATTTTGATTTTTTAGCAGTCTCCTCCTTTGGGTTGGATTAAAGTTAATATAGATTGTTTTTGGTTTTCATCTTCTGCTAGTTGTGGTGGTATTTTTTACAACTGTAGGGGTTTTCCTTTGAAGGCTTTCACTTTTTCTATTCCTCATCTTTCCAGTGATTGCTGAGTTAATGACTGCTTGTGAAGCTATTCTAACGGCTAGGTTGAAGGGTTGGAAAAAGCAGTACCTTGAGTATGATTCTATATTTGTTGTTTAGGTCTTCAGGAATAGGTCTAGGGATGTTCCTTGGATTATTAACCAGTGTGGTTGTAGTGTTTATTGTTTCTAGATGATTTTAATTTTTGTATTTCGCATATATTTAGAGAAGGTTACACAACGACAAACTCCGTTGCTAATTTCGGAATGATAGCCTCTACTTATACTTAGTGATCTTCTTTTCCACAATTTTGTTCTAGATTTGTTTTTGAGGATTCTAGTTGTACATAACAGATTCATTTTGTTTGACCCTATATATTTTTTTCATTTATTTTAATAATATTTGAGTTGGTTATTTGAAGGGTTGTGAGGGGTGTCAACCTAGTTGAGATGTATCCTTCCCTTTCTCGAGCTTCCTTCTCTATTTTAATAAAAAAAATTAACAAAGAAATTTTATACTTTTTCTAAAATTTTAAGAGATATTCTTCCTAAAAAAATTTATAAATTTTAGAAATAAATTCTAAAATTTTGATTAATAAAAAGTTGCATACAAAAAATCAATAATTAGATGTTCAAATGATACATTTAAAGCCATAAACTTATTGAGTAAGCTTTCCCAAAACATATCTACAAATAACCAAACAAAAAAGGTAAAAAGAAAAAGGCCGGAATAAGAAAGAGGAAAATGCAACGTTTTTTACTAAAACCATTGCATTTCATAATTGGTTTTATATTTTTGAACTCTCTCATCTATCTCTCCCTCACTAATTTCCAATTTCTTTTCTTCTCTCTTCCTGAAAAATTGGCAATCACTCTTCCTTTCTTCTTTTTTTGTTTGATCTCAAATCTTTGATCTCCCTATCTCTATCTTCTTGATCTCAATCTTTCATCTCGCTCTCTCTATCTCTTGTAGGTTAAACTCAGGTACGAACCTCTCCTGGATTTTTCACTTGTGTTATTGATTTTTGTATATGCCATGATATTGGTTTGCTCTCTTATGCTTACTAATATATTTTCCTCTATGCTGCTATAGCTCCTGTTGGTTTGAACTACTGTGCTTATTCACATGCTTATACTACTACTTCTATGATTTGTTGTGCATTAGATTATGTTGTTGTGCTATTGATTATGTTGTGTTTTCCACTACAAATCAACAAGTATGTTGTTTCTAAGATTCTCGACAAGCTATAGCTTTATGAGTTTTTCAAGTGAATATATCCTGTCAATGATTTTTGGTTTTTCGGTGAATGATTTTACGGATTCTTAGATTTATTGATTCATAGGTTACTGCATTTATAATATTTAGTTGAGCTTTATAATGTTTTGTTTTCTATTTTGATGGGTTTACATTTATAATTTAGATCTTGGCTTGATCTTACAGTATTAATTAAGTTCAATTTTGTACATTAGTATGTAGATATTTTTTGAAGTTTGTGTACTTGTTCATCTGATTGCATGTGAATATTTTCTTTCGTTGGACGAATTTTGTAAGGATACAATTTTACTATTAATTTTTATGATTAATTTATTTTTGTTAATTTATTGGAAGAAGGGAAGGTAGAAAGCTTTCCATAATTGTTCAAAGCACGAAGTTATCTATGCGATTTAGAGTTATTATATAGGGATGGGATGGACTATTTATATTATTTATTCTTCATGATTTTGAGTTTGCTTGAGGATTAATAGCAGTCATTTTTTGAATGTTCACTTGTTATTATGTTCATTACGGCATTATGATGTTCTTACCATAAGAACTTTTTCTTTATTCCATTGTTGATGCTAAATTTTTATACTTATTAGCCAATACTTTGAATTGGCATGACAATTGATTTTATGATGTATATTATGAAAAACAGTCTCTAAAGATAACCTTTATAGTATCACCAATAGTATTAGTCACGTTGTTGCTTAAATACGTTAAATTTTGCATTTCGAAATTATTTAATTTCCTGCCATTTCTATTTCTTCCTATAATTTCAAATAGCTAAACACCTTTCTTAGTTAAGTTAAGTTTTGTTTTTGAATGTTGTTGGCTATTATAAGTATGCCCGAGTAATACTCTACTTCTTTGATTCTTTTACTGCTATCAAATTTTTAATCAGTCCCAAAACAAACATAGTGGGCCTAAATACTCCATCCGAATGACCTTTACAAATAGTGGGTTCTATTGGACGATTACTGGATAACCAAATATCATACATAATTAGTTGGAATAGTGTTTAAAACACAGAACATTTTATAAATAATAGATAATACTATAATATTAACCAATCCAAAGTTATGACTTTGGTTTTATGAACAGATAGAATAAATTATAAGTTATTGACAATTCATTTGTGAAAAGTTGACATGGATCATTACCTAGCTATTGACTTTGTTTTTAATTGCCCTATTTAATGTCATTCTTCATCTCTTAAGTGCATCAGTATCCTGCACATCTAATTAGAGATTATGATTTCAAATTGATCTCCATATTGGACCATAGTTAGATGTATGTCAACCGAACTTCCCTTGAGTTCTTATAAGGGGTTAACCATTTTCTTGCGGCTGCTGTTGAATATCGATCAAAAACTAGTGTAAAAATTCATTATCCTTATTATGACTGCAATAAAATAAGGTGTTCAGATATCATAGCTGAAGTGAAGGATCACTGAGTTCATCATGGATTTAATAAAGGCTACACAAGGTTGACACGGCATGGCAAGGTGTTAAATTTTGCTGACAACTCATCCAATCCCATTAGGCATAAGGTAGTTAACTCTAATATTGTAGATGAAGATGACGTGTATAAGGATAGAATTGATTACATGATGCATAATGTAGAGGATGACAGAGAATCCCTATATATTCGATAGTATTCTCAGAATTAAAGACCAAGTTATATCTTTGTTGCGTTAAATACACAAAACTCTCAGCTTTTCTCTAATTCTTTAACATAAAGACAAGATATGGTATGACTGATAAGTTTTTCACATATTGCTTACAAGTGGTACTTGACATGTTTCCCGAGGGAAACAAACTTCCAATGTCTATCTATGAGGTAAAGAAACTCATGTTCGCTGTGGGTATAGAGTATAAGAATATTCATGCATGTCTAAAAGATTGTGTCCTGCAATAAAATGAGCATGTAAATATCGAAGATTATCTGAGGTGAGGATTATCTCATTACCATAAAAAAGTATCCGGTGTAAGGAAGAAAGGTGTACCGACAAAGGTAATGTGGTATCTTCTGATTATTTCTAGATTTAAACATCTTTTCTCGAATGAAAAATATGCAAAGTTGTTGATTTAGAATCATGAATTTAGGTAGGAAGATCGGTTTATGAGGCATCCAACTAATTCCCCTAGTGGAGAAATATTAATGAAAAGTTCAAAGAATTTGTTAGCGACGCTCGAAAACTTCAACTTGGTCTATGTACTCATGGAATGAATCCTTTTGGAACACTTAGCACCCAATACAGTACCTAGCCAATTCTCCTAACTATTTAAAATTTACCTCCTTGGTTATGTATGGAACGTAAGTACATTATCACTTCTTATATCTGGGCCAAAGAAACCTGGAAATGATTTAGATGTATACCTTGCGCCTCTTATTGATGATCTGAAATTTCTTTAGGATGAAGGAGTCACAGTTTATAATGCCTATAGTAGAACAAATTGCACATTACGAGCTATGATCTTTTGTATGATAAATAACTTCCCAACATATGGAAATTTGTCAGGGTATCTAGTAAAGGGTAAAAAAGCATGTCTGATTTGTGAGGATGATATGGAAGCAGTTCATCTCGAACATTGCAATAAGCATTTCTATATAAATCATCGTAGGTTTCTCTCTTTGAATAATCCGTTCCGAAGAAAAAGGGAATTTAATGGAATAGTTGAGAAGAAAAAGGCACGACTCCCTTTAAGTGCAATGCAGATTTATGAGCGGGTTAAGGAAATTTCAACTGAGTACAACAAACCTTATAAAGCTAATAATAAAGGGGGTTACAAAAAGAGGTCGAGTTTTTGGGATCTCCCGTATTGGAGGCATTTGGAGGTCAAACACTGCCTTGATGTGATGCATGTTGAGAAAAATGTATGTGATTCAATT
>CAOJCR014520485.1:0-12081 GCA_948330485.1 Euphorbia neoarborescens | reverse complement strand
TATATATATATATATATATATATATATTACAAAACAAATATTACATTATATTTGCATATGTATATGACACGTATATAAAATTTAATGATATATTTTATATAAAATGCTAATGTAAATATATAAAAATATATATATGTATTGTACTTGCAATACACACATAAAATATTTTTATATGTGATTCATGCATTTAACAAATACAAAATTATAGCCCCTGTTAAGATATATCAGAATGTTAAACATGCTAATAAAGGTTACATAGAAATTATATACATATATTTATACCTTACTTAAAATAATTTTATACGAATATTGCACATGTATAAAATATCACCTTAAAAATGTCAAACATTATATATAGTTGGTGAGGGATAAATTTTAGTATAGTTTGAAATGTATAAGAACATATTATAAATTATTTCTACTTTCAGACAATGCATTCAAAGAGTATAAAAATTACACAATAATAAAAAAGACTATATGTACACAAAAATGAAATATATAAACAGAACACATATGTGTATATATATTTGCAAATAAAATATATGTAAGGTGCTCCATTTTAAGGGAGGTCTCGAGTTCGAGCCTCATACCCCGCGGGAAGCACAATGAGCTGTACGACGGAGATTAGTCTAGGTCACCCATAAAAAGGGGATCTGAGATACTCCGACAAGGTTTAAAGTATCCAAAAAGGATCTGTAAATATTAAAAAAAATAAAAAATAAAATTAATTGTTTAGTTAAAATAAAGTTGATGATAAATATTATAATTATGAATGAGTTTGGAAACTTTATTAGTTGTATAGTAAAAGTTTATGAGTTGGAAAACTTGAGTAATGAAGAAAAAGAAAGAAAAAAAAAGAAGGTAAAGCTAGTCAAGAAGGAATCCATGGATATGAGGAAAAAGAGAAAGGGTCCAACCTAAAAAATGACAAGAAGTTCAGCAAAGAGGGGACCATTTTTTGTTTTTTTTGTGTTTGGGAATACATTTTACTGTTGTTTATTTTTTTGTTTTAATTACCGGTATCCGAATTCATTTATAATGAACTGAGTAATCAAATTTCGAAGCTAATTTTAAAATTAAAGTTTTACACACTTTTTAATCTTAATTATAGAAGATCGAACCTTGATCTTTTCTACTAAACTTGGCACCTGATACTACTAATTTAACCCACAATTAATATTGTTGCTTTTTTTTTACTTGTATATTATGTCTATAAAAGAAGATATGGATGGGATAAGCACTTATTCTCTTTCTTTTCAATTGCTTGCACTATCTAATTGAGAACTATATAATAACATTTCTTTTCAAGAATATAATGATAACAATATTTACTACATACTATAAGAAATTTAAGAATTAACAGAAAAAAGAGCTGCCAAAATTATAAATTGAATCTCACCTCACTGATGATATTACGTATTAAGATTAGTTATTATAACATTTTTTTCCACTAAATTACATACATACATTACTTTAGTTAGACATTTGTTTTACAATGTCAAATTATTTTCTTTAATATAATAATTTATGAAAGAAAATTAGAAGCTCTTGTATTGAAAGGGAGTAATATCAAACTAATTTTGAGTGTAGGTCCAAATTAATAAATATCCATTGTTGATAAAAAAAAAAATAATATTGAACTCTTTTTCACTAGAAAAGCTACTTTATCGACGCAGATAACAATCTTAATTAATTAACAATGAATTAATTAAATGAAATTGCTATACTAAAATAAAATCGTGGGACAGGATTTGATATAAAAACAGAATAAGTTAGATGATCAATAATTTTGTGGGTCGAAAAATGATTAAATATAAAAGTAGTTATGGAAGGTAAATGGAGAGCTGGAGAATTTTGAAAAGGCAGAGTAGCATTAATTAAGTTAAATTAGGGTTTTTAATGGGATGGCAGGGCCTTGTTTCCGTCGAGAATCTATTCCAACGAAGCGAGAATCTTTTATTTAAAAATTATTACGAGACGAGAATAGGAATAATTTTTTTCCCCATTTAGTAAATAGGATGGAAATATGATTATTCCTCTTCGTCCTGTATTTCTCATCCCCGCCTTATTTATTATTAATTTTTTTATTATATATATATAAATAAATATGTAGTAATATATTAAATTATAGTTATATATTTTTAAAAGTATAAATACTTGTTATACTAATTTTAATTGAGGAACATAAAAGTAAAGTTCCACTAAATATAAATTCTCTCATTATTATAAATGATAATATATTAATTTTATTCAAAGATTATAATATATAATTATTTATTTTTTAATAATTAAAGAATAAAATATCACAAATTTTTTTTTATATCTTAACGAAGATGATGGAAATCCTTACAGTAATCCATTCCCTGCTAGGGACGGATATAAAATTAAAAAGAATTTTCATTTACTTTATAGGGCGTGATGACAATCAGTAATATTTTTTATACCTGAAGTAAGTATTGTGTCTGGTAAAGGCAGATGATGTCAGCATCAAGCCCCATTTTGGTTAAATACCGGATCCGAATGTCAAAGACCGATCTCACAGTCAAATACTGGATCCAAAGGTCAAAGACCATATCTCACAGTCAAATACTAGATCCAAACGTCGAAGACCGGATCTCACAGTCAGATACTGGATCTCATGGTCAAAAGACCAGATGCTTATGACAAGATTATCCCGAGTTATTCATCCGGGATATTGATAATACACAACTCTTATTAGAGGAAAGTGACTTGGCAACCATGCACATTACCCCCAAAAGGCTGTCCCCAAATAGGAAACATCTGAGGGGTAATTTAGTCTTTTCACAAACGACGATAATGATTGGCAGGGAACATTCTTAATAGAATTTAGTTACGAAATTCTCTATATAAAGAGGTAAAAAGCTTACGTAAAAAGGTACTTGAAACTCTGCTTTTTTCTCTCTGATTTATTCTTCAATTCTGAGTTCATCTTTCTAAAATCCAAACACAGACTTAAGCATCTAAGAGTCCCTAAAACGGGTCACCGATGTCATTTTCTGATCTATTTCAGGCTCAAAGTTTAGAAGACGGTGACCTTTCCACCGGAGAAGAAGGTTTTTGTTTTTAACAAACCTCATTAGTGCGGTAAAACGTCGTTGAAACTCCATGACAACAAGTTCTACTTCTAATTTATTTTCTCTCCCAACAGCCAGTAATCCAAGCTCCGGGAGCTTAGAGAACCCTGAGGCAGCCTATGATAGTGGAGCAGTTGATACAGACCTATTCCATGCCCCCTCAACATATTGCAATCTTGCAACAGGCATTGGCAAGAAATGCATCAGCGAGTGCGGCGGTGGTACAAGAGCAAATACCATTCCGAACTTCTAATGTAGCTAGGTCTATGGAAGGAAGTATAGTGAACAGAGCTCTATTCCACACGCCAGTTTCTAGCCCAGTTGGAGGTCAAAGTCTTCAAGAGCTTGGACAAAGAGCTTTACCACCACCATCCCCCAGTGCCAATGTTAAATGCTCCTTAAGGTTACATGCCAGCTGCAATGGGAAGTTGGAGTCAACAAACACCCACATCATGGGTCCAGGCCACTCAGTATGCTCCAAAATAGACTTCAGCACCTTCGGCGATTAGCCAGCATTTTTCGGGGTATATACCTCACCAAGTAAGTCATCCTGCTCCACTTCAAGGCTTGGGCTATACACACCCGAGTATAGCCCTGCCGGATAAAAATGTAGATGTCGATCTAGTAGCTCATATAACTATAGGAGAACCGGCTAGACTCCTCCTTGAATGGATAAAATCCACTCCCAATGAACTGGCAGTGCCATTTCAAGGCCCTATAATTGATGTAGGGGACCCTCCACTGTCCAAACAAATTTTGGATGCTGAAATTGATAAAAAGTTTAAAATCCTTACACTACCACAGTAAAATGGAACAACTGACCCAGTTATACATGTCAAAAAGTTTGCTGGTATAATGAATATTACAAATGCTGATGAAATTTTGAGGCGCAAAATGTTTTCGCTATCATTAGATGGTCCGACTCATTACTGGCATGACAGACTACCACCCGGGTCTATTGATAGTTGGGAGGAGCTTAAGAGGCAGTTCATAACTAAGTTTGTGGGGTCAATCCCAGCTACAACGGCCTCCCGGATACTCAATGATATTGTGCAGGGTCGGGGAGCGTCATTGAGAGATTACATTGTTCACTTCAATAAGGCATGTGTCTAGATCAAAAATGTTGAAACCAACATTGCTTGTGAAGCTCTAATACATAATACCAAGAGCAATCGGTTGCGCTAGCAGCTAGCTTCCCAAAATCCTCGTAACCAGGTGCAGTTGATGACTATATTTAAGGATTGTGTGGAAGTTAATGATGCGCAAAACATTCGCAGAAGTGGTGATCCGGGGAGCAAGAGACCATGATCAGGCTAAGTTTATGAGAGAAGGCAAAAGCCAAGATCGAGATCGCGATAGGAGAAGGGACTTCTCCAGAGGAAATTGTGAAAGAATGCAACTCACCCCATTGAATACATCACTCAGTGAGGTTTTGTTGGCAATTAATGAGAAAGGTCTTAAAAGGGAGCTGACATATCCCGAGACTGAGAAGGGCTAAACATTCAGCCAGAAAAAACATGCATAATGCAGGTTTCACAGGGAAAATGGACATCACACAGATGATTGCAGATATCTGGCTGAACAAATAAAAAAGCTCATTAGGAGGGATAAACTAACAAATTTTGTGAATCGCAAAGATGATAAGGAAGAGGCGGATACAGAAAAGGCTGATGATAGGCCTAAAAGAAATCCCGAACCACAGTATCCCTATTATAGACTGAACAGAGGGGTTATTATGATGATATTAGGAGGACCCAGTGCTGAGCTAAATGCCAAAAAAGCCAGAACATCACCCTTAAAACCTAAAGGTACTTCTGACCTTAATGCATCTTTTGCTAAAATCACTTACGTGGACCCAGGACACATGGATGAATTGGTGATTGAAGTAGAGTTAGAAGATTATAAGGTGCAAAGAGTGCTAGTGGACATGGGAAGTGTAGTTAACTTGATTTTTTTTATCAAACAGTTAACTTGATTAACAAGCATGATGTAAGCAAGCTAAAGATAACCAAGGAGAGAGTAGAGCTAGCGTATGCTCATGTGGTGGGACTGGGAGGCATTCATGTCCCATTAATGGGACAGGTCCGACTGCTGATGAAAAGCAGCGACGAAGATCATATCTATAAATTAGAGGAGTTGTTCCTGATTATAGATGCAAAGCTTGTATATAATGTGATCTTGGGAAGGCCATTCTTGGTGGACTCCGAAGCAGTAATTCCATGCAGACATCTGGCGTTGCAAATTCCTACCTCTAAAGGAGTTGCTATTAGCCGAGATAATCAGCAAACAGCCCAAAAAACATACTTAGCCTACCTAAAGAATGAAGAAGAGCCCGAAGAAGAAGAAAAGGAAGAACACACAGATGCCACCAAACCGTTGGGTGAGATAGAAACCCTGGCAGTTGCCGAAGGAAAGATGATCAACATCCAAAAAAATCTGGAAGAACCAACAAAAAAGGCGATATTAGATGTGCTGACTACTAAGCAAAAAACTTTTTCTTAGACAGTTGACGATCTGGAAGGAGTCCCGTCAGAGATCATTAGTCACAACTTGAATGTAGATCCGGAGGCCACTACGGTCGTGCAAAAGAAAAGATGTCACTCACCAGACAGATAAAAGGCAATTGAGAAATAAGTAGCTGAGTTGCTGATAGCTGGTCACATTCAGCCTATTCATTACACAGATTGGCTGGAGAACGTGGTATCAGTGAAGAAACCAAATGGTTTGTACCGGATGTGCGTAGATTTTACAAATCTTAATAAATCTTGTCCCATAGATTGCTATCCTTTACCAAGCATTAATCAGCTGGTTGATGCTACAACAGGACATCAAATATACTCAGTCCTGAATGCTAAGGTAGGATACCATCAAATATCCATGGATCCCAATGATGGGGAGAAAACTTCATTTATTACGCATGAAGAAATTTACTGCTACACAAAAATACCATTCGATCTTAAAAATACTGTTGCCACTTGCCAAAGGCTAGTTAACAGTATGTTTAAAAGGCAGATTGGCAAGATCATGGAGATCTATGTTGTTGATATGGTGGTGAAGAGTGAGACCGAATCAGATCAGTCAAGCAATATCCGAGAGGTGTTCAAAGTTTTGTAAGATTATAAGCTCAAACTTAACTCGGAGAAGTGCATCTTCAGAATCAAAGGTGGGAAATTTTTGGGCTTTATAGTGTCATACCATGGGATAGAGGCCAATTCGATCAAAATCCAGTCCATCCAGAACATGACTCCGCTAAGAAAGTTGAATGAGCTGCAGAGACTTAACGGTCGAATCAACACCCCTGGTAGATTCATCTCTTTTTCAGCTAAAAGGTGTTTTCCCTTTTACAAGGCAATCAAGAAGAAGCCAGGATTCAGCTGGGATAGTGAATGCCAAAAAGCCTTTGAAGACCTTAAAAGCTTCCTAAGTACCACTCTTTTGCTAAGTAAGCCTAAAGAAGGGGAGAATTTGTTCCTATATTTGGCAGCAACTGATGAAATAGTCAGGGAAATACTCATTCGGGAAGAGGGGACTCAACAATTCCCCATTTACTATGTCAACAAGGTGCTCAAAGATGCGAATATTAGGTACCCTCATATCGAAAAAATAACTTTGGGACTAATATTTACAGCTATCCGTCTAAGGTCTTATTTCCAAGCGCATACGGTGATAGTACGGACTAACCTCCCTTTGAAGAAAGTTTTGCAAAGACCTGATATAGTAGGAAGATTGGCAGAATGGGAAATGAAATTAGGTAAATTTGGTATCCGGTATGAAGCTCATACCTCCATAAAAGCGCAAGTTTTGGCAGATTTTATGGTGGAGTTTACGGGGTTAGAACCCAAGCCTACTGTACGAGCTGAGGGATGGGAAGTATACGTGGAAGGTGCTGCACCATCAGAGGGAACAGGAGTGGGAATAATCATCAAAGGTCCTGGTAAATTGAGTTTTCAATATGCTGTCAAACTTGATTTCCCCATAACTAACAATGCTGTAGAATATGAGACCTTGATTAAAGGCTTAGAGCTTATAGGGGAAATTAGCCCTAACCAAGTGGTGGTCGAAGAGATTCGAGACTTGTCACAGGGTAAATCAATAAAAGTTTTCAAGTCAAGGATGAATCTATAGGAAGATACTTGGCCAAGGCAAAAAGCTTGCTAATTGAGTTGGAGTCCAAGGGGATACTACGACAAATAAAGAACATACCCAGAGAGCAAAATGAAGAGGTAGATCGCCTGGCAAAAGCAGCAGTACATCCTCTTGATTGGAAATTGCTAACCTGTCTTTTTGAAAGACAAGAAAAGCCTTGAACTCAAGAGGAGGAAGCCCTGGTAGCTGAAATGAATGACAAAGATTGGAGAACTCCTATTATCTTATATCTAAAAATCGGAGAACTACCGAAGATGTCAAGGAGGCTGGAAGAATTATTCAAAGGGCAGCAAGCTATGCTATCATAGGGGATGAACTAATGAGAAAGTCATTCACTCAACCCTAGCTAAAATGTAATCCCAAAGATCAGGGTCTCTACATACTGTAAGAAATGTACGAGGGCATATGAGGGGTTCATCAGGGACCATCTACCCTGGTAAGGCGAGCCAGACTTGCTAGATATTTTTAGGCGAACATGGAACCAGATGTTGTTGAGTATATGAAGAAATGCCCATCACGTCAGATTAATTCTACACGAAGTCATCTCCCGGCAGTCCGTTAGATTCCTATATACATAATATGGCCCTTTAACGTATGGGGAATTGATATAGTTGGACCAATGCCTGAGGCCAGCCGCTAAAAAAAGTGGATAGTTTTAGCAGTTGACCATTTCACTAAGTGGGTTGAAGCTGAAGAATTAAGCACAATTACACTAGAGATGGTCATTTCTTTTGTAGAGGATCAGATCGTAACTCGATTCGGTATTCCCCAAAAAATCATTACTGATAATGGGACTCAATTCACATAAGAAAAATTTCAACAATTTTGCAAGAATATAAAAATAGAGCATGGATGCCCTTCTGTAGCTCATCCTCAAAGTAATGGCCAGACAGAGGTCATCAACAAGACCATCGAAGATGGGCTCCAAAAAAGGTTATCAAAACACAAGGGAGCATAGCCGGATTATCTGACCTATATTTTATGGGCATACCGGACCACTCCTCGGACAGCCATAGGAGAGACTCTTTTTGCTTTGACATATGGCATGGAAGCTGTCATCCTGGATGAAATACTAGTGAAAGGGTAACTCACTATTCGCCCGAGGAAAATGAACTCAACATCCGGAATAAACTGGACTCCTTAGAAGAAAGGCGAGAAAAGGCCTATATACTGCTAGTGGCAAATAAAAGCCGAATTACCAGATATCATGACAGAAAGATCAAAGGCATGCAATTCAAGAAAGGAGATCTAGTCTTAAAAGACTCAGAAGCCTCCCAAAGCCGTGAAGGAAAAGGAAAAATAGGAGTGAAGGGGCCCTATATAATTAAAATTATAGTAGGTCTAGCAACTTATTGCCTGTAACATATGAACGGGAAGGATATCCCCCAGATATGGATTGTATGTAACTTAAGAAGATACTATCCTCCAAAATGACTGGGGTAACAAATTGCTATACTTTTTTTCCCTGGTTGATGGTTTTTCCCATTGGGTTTTCCTTAACAAGGTTTTTAACGAGGTAGCAATTCTGTATCATCACTTGTATACTTCACCGATAGAGGGATAAAAGGTTAAATAAAAGCCTTATTACTCATATTTAAGCTATCTGGAATTCTATGGTACAAAAACCAAGTACAAAAGATTGGGGTTGGGCCAAAATGGCATGATTGCACCCAACTACTCATATTTAAGTTATTTCATAAGGCAGGAAAACTGAATCAAAAAGACTGATGCTGGGCAATAAAAATGGCATGAAAGTTAACGTCTAAAAAGACAAACGAATCCATATAAATGGAAGAGTCGAATCCTAACAAAGGGAAGAGCCGAATCTATATAAATAGAAGAGCCGAATCCCAACAAAGGGAAAAGACAAATCCAAGGAATGCGAGGACCATAACAATGGATCGAGTCAAAAGGGCAGTAAAAGCCAAATCCATAAGGCTTGCATGAGTTTATAAAGGCTTAAAGCCTAAGTATGAAGATCTTGATGACCTTGCTTAAAATATCAAATTAAAAGCAGAAAAGCTATAAAAAGCATGGATATGAAAATCCTATATAAAGTCATCTAAGGTCGAATCTCCATTCGATAGGATCAGGTAAATAGCAAAAAGAGAAGGAAAATAAAGTTAGAAAAGCAATCAAAGCACATATTACGAAAAGGAGGACATGTATTTCAAAACCAAAATGTTTACATCAGACATGAATTGTTTGTAAACAAAAAAGAGAAGTTCTAAAAATAACTAGCTACAGGAGTTATTCTCATCTTCTTCTTCTTCTTCTTCTTCGTCAGAAGGAAGGGCTAGGTATTCATTAACTTTGACTGGGAAGGGTAATCTACGTTGAAAGGCTCGGTATTTTGATATTTCTAAAACCATGCCTTGTGAATTTTATCCCCATAAAGTTGAAGATATGCCGCATATTTATCAGCATACTCTTTTGTTGTTTGGTGCTTAGGTGCACTCATGGCTTGAGCTTTCAAAATTCTGCTTAAGAGCTCCTAATTCATTTGCAAGGCTCTCTTTCTCAGCCTTTACCCGAGCCAATTCCTCTTCTTGGAGAGATGTGGCCTCAGACATATAGTTAATTTAGTTCTTGAGATTATTCTATAAAATTTTCAGGCAGGCTTTCTCCAAAGCCAAATGACCTATGCGGTCAGAAACATCGGCTGCCATTCACAAATCCTGCATCTCAAAAATTAAGTTTCAGGATTGATATCTAAAAGGAAAAGGGCAAACAAGCTACTAAAACTTACCAGAGAAATATGCTTGAACTGGTTATGGGTCATCTCCCCATGCCCAAGAGTATCCAACCCGCTCTTGTCACCCGACAGTAATATCTTCACCTTGAGGTCGGCCTGCACCTCAGGATGAGCTATTCAAAACTCTGGTCCATGTTGATTCACCTAGAAATCAACCAGTGATGGGGGAAAAGAAGGAGATTCTACCTCTTGTCACATATATTAGGAAGGATTATCAACAAAAAACATGAAGAACATGATCAGTAATAAATTATACCTATAGTACTTGCTGTCTCTTACGAGAGGGAACTTCCACCGGAGTTGAGTTCCTCTCGATAACCAGTAGAGTCGACCTAGATCAAGATTCCTCAGGACCATTGGCTGGAGGAATCCCAACTCGAGTATCCAGTCTTGTCAGGTTTTTCTTCTTCCTTAAAGATGAATGGAGCAATGCGTGAGCATCATCACTCATGGCGAATAAAGCCAAAAGAGAAAAAGAAGGAGTTAATACCTGCGTCCACTTTTAATTCCGATTCTAGGTACATGATCTGCCTAGTACTCTGATCCTTCCACGCCAAACGTATGCGATAGAACGCGGCGTGTATGGCCTCGTTATAAGTCCATCTATGAGGAGGGACTGACTTCACTTTCTTTAACTGAACATCCATTTCTGAGGCAACGATCTCACTCCACTTTTGGTTAATGGGTGCTTTCCATTCCAAGGGAAAAGGTTTGGCATTGGGGTCTACTCGGATATAAAAATATAACTCCTTTCATTTTTTTAGGGAGGATGTCCTCTTCTTAAAGTTATACCATAAATTTTACGTTTAGAAAATAAGACAAAATCCTCGTGAGGAAGGAAGAAAGGGCTTATCAAAAGCCTAGCTAAGGGGGCAACCAAATCGATGTCCAAGTTATAAAACAACCAATATTCAGCTGTAAAATCCCCCTAGGCATTTGGGTGTCTATGGGCAGGACAGATGTCAAAGGCAGTCAAAATTTGGGCTAACCTAACCGAAAGGGGATAATGGAAATCACTCTTGATCTGATTGAGATAAATGGTGAAATAACCCTCAGGTGGATGTGTGGCCCGGTCAGATTGACTCGGTAGTAAAATATGAACTTCTCTCATCCACAGGTAACAACTACGAAACTGCTTAATATGTTCAGAGTGAGTCTCAGAAGATATATCTTTGACTTGGGCTTTCTCTTGAGTAGCTGGATGACTTGGTCCAGCCTCAAAGGCTGGATGAACACTCCTATGCATATCTACTGGAGGGGACGAACACCTAGCAATATTGGGGTTTCGGAAATATCGATTCCCAAGGCCAAGACTAGAAGAAGAAAGGGTCAAATCTGTATATACTGTGCTAAAACTAGAGGAACTTAACACAAAGTTATC
Source organism: Euphorbia neoarborescens (assembly GCA_948330485.1). Taxonomy (NCBI): domain Eukaryota; kingdom Viridiplantae; phylum Streptophyta; class Magnoliopsida; order Malpighiales; family Euphorbiaceae; genus Euphorbia; species Euphorbia neoarborescens. The sequence continues at coordinate 704 of CAOJCR014520485.1, read as the reverse complement.
TATAATCTTGTCTAAGTTCTCAGAATCAAGCAAAGAATGCATAACATTGAAGACACTAAAGAAAGAAGATCAAGATTCGCAGAACCAGTCAACAATGGGGAGAAATTATAGTTAGGTTATGTACAAAAGAACAACATACCTAATAAAAAAGAGTTGATGCAAATCAAAGGTAAAAGCATAAAATAAAACGAAAGGAAAAATACCTCGAGTTGGCGTTGGAAAACTTTACGAAACCAAGAGGATACAAGAGCTTGCGAGATGGAGGCAGCAAGAAACAGAGTAAATGGCAGTAAGAAGGTAAAGTAAAGGGAAATAACGAAGGGGAAAAGTGTTTAATTATAGAGAGAGGGAAAAGTAAAGCGGCGGCTAGGGTTGATAATGATGACGGATACAGATGGCAGGTATATATTGGATGTCACACACATCGAGGGTCAACGTAATAAATGTGACAGTAAAGGAGATTTGAAAATTAGCGGGATAAATGATTAGAAAAGACAATTCAGAATCTGATTCGGCCTTAAAAGGTCTCAAAATTACTAAAGAGGGACTACTGATGACAATCAGTAAAAATTTTATACCCGAAGTAAGTATTACATCCGGTAAAGGCGGATGATTTTGGAATCAAAAGCCCCTTTTCGGTTAAGTACTGGATCTGAAGGTTAAAGATCGAATCTCACAGTCAGATACTGAATCCAAAGCTCAAG
>CAOJCR014517466.1:0-14024 GCA_948330485.1 Euphorbia neoarborescens | reverse complement strand
ATATAATCATTACTTTGATATTGCAATAGAGTGAATTATGGTTTTTGACCCTGTGGGTTGCTAGTGCAACCCGGGCTCGAGCATAGAAAGGTAATGTACCATGAACCTTTCAAACCACGAGTCCATAGTGTATGGATTGGGTTGTTAACCCTACCTAAGAAACTATTATGGTTTTCCATAACAAGCTCAGCTTGGTGATCATAGATTTATTAAGGTTCTTGGTCAAGTCATCCAAATAAATCACCAACAATATTAAAATTCGATTAGTTAATGTTTTGGCTTTTAAGCCCTTTATTTAACCTTTGTTGACTTTCTTTTCTCAGTAGTTTATTCAAAAGAATAGTTAAAGGTTTTTGCATATTAATGGCTGTAATATCAACATATAATAACCGATTTTCACTCTGATCCACACAGTATAAAGGAAAACTTTAAGAACTAGTTTCATGGATTGGTCTAAGAACTTAAAAAGTTCTAAGGCTAGAAATGATGAAATATGTCCTAGAAATGCTATTATCATCTGAACGCATATGTGGTTAAAGAAATTATTACTTCACATCAAGGAATTAATAATTGATATATGTGTGATCACTATGATGTCATGTGTCTTGTACTAGGAACCATTGCCCCAAAACTGTAAGACAGTTTAAGAAGGGATGAGCCTACGAGATCTTTAAGAACTTTAAAAGTTGTATCAAGATGAAGTAAGGCAAGATTGGTACTCAATAGTGAAGATATTATGTTTATGTAGGATGAATGCTGGGACATCTATGAGTACTCACGTGCTCAAGATGATTGGGTATGTGGTAACAATGGCCCATCTCGACACACCGATCCTACAAGAACTCATTGTGGACAGATTTTTGGGTTACTTCCTAAATCTTATGATCACTTAATTGTCAACTATCATACATGTCATATGGATAAGACGATGCCAGAGCTTTAAGAAAGAAGAATCAGGTGGTACAGCCGATCACAAGGATTAAAGAAGAGTTGCTGGTAAGTAAAGGGCACACACCCTAAAGGCAAGGGAAAGGCCAAAGCCAAAGCTAAAGCTATACTCAAAAGGGAGAGGCTAAGGCTAAAGCAGTTGGTGCTAAGTCCCATGATTATCCTATGAACTTGTGCTATGATTGTGGAGAGAAAAGGAAATTTCAAAGAATTCTTTTCTTTGGTGGGAGCAAAAGAAGACCCAAGTGGGTCCTTCTAGTAAATATGTTATTGAGATTATTAGGATCTGGCAAAATGGATCACCAAGTTGAGAAATGGACAAATGTACAAGCTCTCAAAGTCGGATGGATGTTATTTGGAGATGCCTAGTGTACTTGTTTTGAGACTAAGAGATTATTTTATATACTTACTGTTAGTAGAAATATTATTTCGATTTCTAAGTTGGACATAGATTGTTTTGAATTTAATGTCGAACAGAGTATTGTAAATGCTGAATGTGTCGATATTATTTACGAAACAACATTACTTAGTAATGGCTTATATGTCCTTAATTTGAAACAAGATAATCTCATAACATTAATACTAAAGGATGAAGGCTAATAAGGTTAATCCTAAATGAATTGGCATTGTCATTTAGGCCATATAAATGAGATATGCATAACTCAACTTCTTGCAATTAGAGTGCTAGGTACATTTGACCTCGTGTCAATTGGTACATGTGAATCTTGTTTAAGAGGTAATATGACAAAGACTCCCTTCAGTAAAAGAGCTGAGAGGGTTATTGGGCTATTCGAACTAGTACATTCAGACGTATATGGGCCCATAACCACAAGTGTTAGATATGAATATTGGTACTTCATTACTTTCACCGATGACTTCAGTGGATATGTTATATCTATCTAATGAAGTTCAAAACAGAAATCCTTGATTGTTTCAAGGATTTCAGAAACAAAGTAGAAAACCAAGTTGGTTAGATTGTCAAAGCTCTTTGATTTGATCGAGGAGGTGATGACATAAGCTAAGGGTTTGACTCAATTTTGAGAGAGTGTTGGATTCGGTCCCAACTCACTCCTCTTGGTACACTCTATTGAAATCGTATGTCAGAAAGAAGGAATAGGACCATGTGGGAAATAGTATACTCAATGATGAGTCTAGTGGCACTCTCTATATCCTTTTAAGGATAGACTTTAGAGTTACATCTTTCACACTAAATCGTATATCGAGTAAGGCAGCTGAGAATACACCATATGAGATGTAGTGGTGCCAAAAGCCTATAGTTTTGTTGTTAGGGATTTGGGGCTATTTTGTACATGTCAAGAAATGGACAAGTGACAAATTAGGATCCAAATCAGTTAAATAGCTATTTATGGGTTACCCTAGGGAAACTAAGGGTTTCTACTTCTACGACCCGACTAAGAATAGAGTATTCCTCACCATGAGTGGTCATTTCATAGAAGAGGGGTTCCTTTCTAAGAACGAAAGTGGGAGTATGATTGAACTTGATGAAGTTCAAGATCCATAACCCTAACAAGAGGACTCGAGAAATGAGCTAACTCCACTAGAGATAGAGGAGTGGGGCCAGTAACACAAGAATCTAGAAGGGTAATAATACCTTCAAGGGATGATAGGTGACAAGTTCCAGACATTGACTATGATGAAACCTTTTCACCAAAGGTGACTCTCTAGTCTATTAGGTTACTCCTTGCCATAGTAGAATGGTATGACTATGAGATATGGCAAATGGATGTTAAAACCGCTTTTTTAAATGAAAAGCTACTCTAGGATGTGTAGTTTACACAACTAGAGGGTTTTATCGATCCTGAGTACTCTAATTAGGAGTGCAAGGTTGTTAAATCCATTTATGGATTGAAACAAGCGTGTAGGTCTTAGAATTAAAGATTCAATGTAACATTTATTTGGAATCTTGATGAGCCCTGTGTATACGAGAAAGTGATAAAAAGTTCTTCCATATTTCAAGTGCTATTTAAATGTTGACGAAATCCTTCTTATCAAAAGTTACACACCTTCACTGCTTAGGGGTTAAAGCAATGGTTAAGTAAGTACTTCACGATAGAGGAATTAGGAGAAGCTAAATTGATCATTGGGATCCAGATCTATACAAATAGATCACGTTAGCTTCTAAGTATTAGTCAGGAGACGTATATAAAAAATTTCTAAAATGTTTCTACATGGACAAGGTGAAGATGTTTTTCTTACCGATGTGACCATAGGTTGAAACTGAGGAAAGGAGAGGATGATAGAAACACCATATGCTCAGCTGTTGGTTCAATCATGTACTTCATATTATATACGAGACCTAATGTCACATGTACACTAAGTATGATAAGCAGGTACCAGATGGTTCTTAAAACCATTGGAGTGTTGTCATAGTAATCCTAAGGTGCCTTAACAGGACTAAGGATTACCACTTGGTGTATGGTGGTAAAAACGTGTAAGTAGTCAGTAGATGTATTGATGCTAGCTTTGAGACCAATGAGGATGAAACCCAATTAGGTTACATTTTTCTCATTAGTAGCGGAGCCACTAGTTTGAGATCCTCATAGCAGTCTATTAAAGCAAATATTACTATAGAGATGGATTATTTTTAATAGCATGATATGTTGTCAGGGTTATTGTTTGGATTAGAAATAAAATAAAGTGTTAGAATGGTCCCCTCTATCCTAGACACTGCAATGGTATTTTGTGACACTAAAGGGATCATTGCACAGTAGGGAGCCCCTGTCACACTAGTAATCCAAAGACATACTCAAAAAGTTTTTCACCTAATTTTAGAAATCAAAAGATTGAGGTGATTTAAATACAGAGGGTTAACACGAAGAATAATATCACTAATCCATAAACCAAGGTGCTTACCATTTGTAACTCCAAGGTAGTACGAGATATATAGGACTTAGGGACATGCTACTTGGCTTAGTTCAAGTGGGAGATTATTGGTGTGCCCTAGTTCGTAGGTATTTATTTTTTTTGTATATTTCACAATTGTTATAGTACTTGTACTATATACATTAAACGTTATAGAATAAAGGCATCAATCCATTTATTCTATATCTTATGCTATACTAATGAATGGAGAATCCAATGATTGTAAATCATAAATGAATAGATCCATGTTTGTTCTAGGTCATGGGAATGAATAGAACAATAAACCTGTGCATTGGTTGACTGTGAGGCAATCAAGGATACGGGAAGATATGGACCCCATATGGTACTGGATAGATCCACATAGCAAACACTACATTGTGAAGTCGTTATTGTTGTGTTTCTTGGAAAGGACTTGTTTTATTCTTAGACCTGAGATCATTATAACATAATTATAGAATCTCATACACTTTGACATACACTAACAGGTCTGTAACAGGATCCAAATACGATTATAATCGGGTGGGCCAGTGAACATGTTCATGTTGAGAATGAGTTAAAGGGATTACCATTTATCACCCACTGAGATGATATCACCAGACACTTGATGGAATGGGATTGTGAGTGTGTGGCCAAAACTAAATGAGTTGGGAGCTCATTCGTTTCAACAATCCATTCTAGATTATAGTAATATGGGATGAGGAGCTATACCCCGTACTATATACACTCGAGATATCAGCTGGCAAGGAATGATACAAGTACAGCTACCGGGATGGTTTAATCTCTACTAGAGATGCTGCAAGCTATCTTAATTAGGGGCTATCGTGCGTTTGCTAGAACCCACTTAATATTCTTTAGGAATTGGTCCTGCTGCAAACATAAAGGCTGTGCCATAGGATCTTGCACATTGAACATCTGGCTTCGGATAAGTTGGTCTATAAGGTTGGATCAAATTAATTAAATAAATATGGATCGAAAAAAATCATATTTGATTTAATTAATAAAATAAATCTGAAATATTTATTAGTAGATTCACATGTGGTAATTAATTAATTGTGAATTTATTGAGTTACACATGATGAACAATTTAATTCAATAAATTGTATAGAATTTTAATGAATTAATTTATTATGAATGGAATTTAATTAGTATATATGTGCAATTGGAATAATTAGATTTTGATCAAAATCTAATTATGAAAATTGACATATTTAATTAAATTAATTCATAGCTAAATTAATTGATCAATTTACCGTTTGGTGAAATTGAAAGGTTAAAATATAATGCATTGATTTAATTAACCGTTTGCGAAATAATTTGAGTCGGTGGAATTTAATTTACCGATCAAAACTAATTGGACCTTGGAGACCTAATGGTTTGCGTTTTATAATGCTAGGCCCATTAGGGATTCTATAGTCCATATATAAGGAAGGGGATGAATGAAATTGGGGTTAACCAATACACCATTTGCTTAAAACCCTAGATCAAGAAGAGGTGTTCTTCATTTCATCCATTCCATGGTGCATTCGTAAATAATTTATTCATCCTAGACCCCACTAGCACAGATCCATAGACGAGAGGGGTTCGTGCATTAATCTTTGGTTGAATCGCAAGGATTCAGCAGCATCTCGGAAGAGATAAACGGTAAGCTTTAGATCTTTCCTTTTAGTTTCTTCCGCAAACCCTAATTCTTCTAATAGGATAGATAGATAATAAAATCCCTCAGATTTGTCAAATCGGTTTCAATGGGAATTCAATCTGGAAATTTCAAAAGCCTTTCATCATACCTGTTCAGTTTCCAGGCCTGATTTTGATTTCGTTCAAGCTACTAGTTCTCAAGACCTATCGATAAATGAAAACATAGACTAAGATATTTCCCTGTGCTTTATAGGGACCATGCCACAAGTATAATCCAATAAATGAAAAATGTGCAATTTTTATGATTATGGGACTTAAACAAAGGTCTCTCTTCTTTTTTCTTGTGGATTGTTGGAACACATCCACTATATAGGCCCCAATGTGAATTTTATTGCCCAATGAAGCATAGTACAAGATAAGAAGCTCTATCTCATTAATCTTATTTGCTTTGTGTTTTCCACTGTAATTGAAGCAAATATATTTATGCAATCCAAAATAGGAGAGGAGTGTTAAATTTTGGGTCCTAAGGTTTTTCAAGTTGTAAACACCTCTACCATTTTTATGCCAGAACTTCCAAGGACTCCTTCCCTCGGGCCAGCTATCCACCCCACCCTCAATGTCCACTATTCTACTCATCAATTCTACAAATAATTTGTATTCATTACCAAACATACGAGAATGTAGGGGTTTTTCTAGGATTGAATTATTAACAGTGGAGGTAAGTGTTGTATAAAATTCAAGGGTAAAGCTTTGAATGTATTATTTGTACTACTGAAAAAGCTAAACCACCATATCTTTTTAATTTTATTCATGAACATACCCTTCATCCCCAAATCGGTAATTTGTTGAAAATAAATACAATTGAAAGGTAATATTTCCAAATTACATAAAGCAGTAAAATGCTTACCTTCATTTACTTAATATAAAGGAAAAATATAGTTCAACTTAAAAGAGATAGAGATGTGAGATCCCAGGTTATGTGAGGGAGCTACTGGGTCCTCTTCCTCCCGTTCCTTTGATGTTTCTGCTTGGTGAGGTCTCTTCCCTAATACTTTGGTACGAACCATATTGTGGGTTGAAAAAGAAATTAGCAAGAAGAAAACTTTAAAGAGAAAAAATTGAGAGAGAAAATTGAGAGAAGAAAAGTTGGAAGAAGAAAATTCGGGCAGAAGAAGACTTGTAAAAGGAAAAACATAAGAGAAGGGACTTAGAGTTTTAAAGGGTGAAAAGGTAAGAGAGAAAAATTGCGGAAGAATTGGGTGAAACACAAGTTTATTCTATTAATATATGGATTTGCAAAAAATACAGGGTATAGCACGTTGTATATAGCTTAGGACATATCATGTCACATCCCAAAACATGGGTGTGGTATTTTATATCCTATATGTGACACGACATGTCATCCCAGAAATCATTGGTACTGACTTTCAGTAAGGTGACACATCCTCGTGTCATATGTGACACAGAATGTTACCTTCCAAACATGGTTTCCCAATTTCTCTAGTGGGGTGACATGTCTATGTGTCACATGTGACACAACATGTCACCCCAAAACTAACAAATTCCCATTTTTCCAGTAGGTTGACACATTCACATGTCAAATGTGACACAACATCTCACCCTAAAACATTAGTACCCTATTTTTCTCAAGGGGAGTGACACATTCATATGTTAAATGTGACATGACATATCATTCCCACAATTTTGACACTCAAATTCTAGTGGAGTCACACATTTTCATATCACATATGACACAACATGTCGCTCCATTTTTTTTAAAAATTTTTTTGTAAAAAACATGGATAACACATCACGTTGCTGCCTTTACTTCACTCCACTGTCCATTTTTGCTCTTGAGGGAATAACACTTGGATAACTGATAAGGTTATATTTGACCTTATATTATAGGCATTGTTATGGTTTGATAACGGATAATTTGACTCATTTTATTTGTTTTTGTTTGCTCTTCTATGCATTTTTTATTTCATTTGCATTTAGGTCTTTTATGTGCATTTTGGCTGGTTATAGTAATTTTCATTGTTTTTCTTTTTTTTTTCTTTGCTTTGAGGTCATTAAGACTAAGGAATTATATAGTTTGACTTGTCTTGTAGTTAGAATGTGTAAGGGTTAAGACCCGAGTATATTACGAGCTGAGATATGTGATTTAAGTCTCATGGGTGCTTGATGATTTTATCAAGATTCCTTGGAGATGAATTCAAGATAGTGGGAGGCCGATTCTGGAATTGCACTTTAGTACAAAGTTGAATATCTTTTCATGTTTCAACAAGTATTAGATCAGCGGAATCAGACTTTGGATGAGAAAGTTATTAAAGAAATAAGATGAAGTTGTGAAATTTGTGAGAAGTTCAAGTCCAATTGATGCTTGCATGTTCATTTTCTTTCTAGAGCAATTTGATCTTGAAGCCGAATTCGGAGATACTCAAAGTTGCAGATAATTCTTTTAGCTTTTCCAAAGGATCTTGAATGACCTAATTTTCACATTGTACGAGGAAGTTATGGCCGATACAAGAAGTGTTGTGCAAGCTCAACTGCTGACTCGACGAGCCTAGGACTCGAGTAGGATTACTCGACTTGAGAAGCAACATTACCTTACTCTAGCCTGGGACACGAGTATTAAAGGGAATTTCTAAATGGTCGAGTTGAGATGCTACTCGAGTCAAGTAACTCTACTCGACTCCGAGTAGCTGGTCGACTGAAATTCATTTAAACCTAGGTTTTTGGTATTTTAACACTAACTTTTGCAATTCTTATTTGAATTGAGTCTCGTTTGTTTTGGGATGCTCCTATTTCATTACGAAACATATAAATAGTGATTTTGGAACATTATTAGGTTGGATCTTTCAATAACCCTGAACTCGTTAAAGAGCGTATAACTTGACAAGAGGTTTTATACATCGATTTTTTTTATTTCGACTAAGGATTTGTGTTTGTTATCGTAACTTTCCTGTTTGCGATCACTCTCTGCGGATTCAAGTTTTATATGGCGATCATCTTCATTCAAGGCTAACTTTGAATATGGTTTTCAATTGAACGGAGTAATTTTTCTTATTTTATTTAATTATTAACTTGCTGATTCTTGACCACCCTTGTTTGATTATATGTCATTGAATCATTCCATCGCTTTCGTCAGAGTCAATTTAATTACTTTGGAGTTTTGGTTGTGAAAGTCATGTGCTTGCATGTTCTATGTGTCTTTCTGGTCTGGTGAGATCCGTTTCTATTAGTCAGGTACATACAAGAGTCTACCTAGATTAAACCCTCAGAAATCATTGGAATTGACAACTCTGTGCAACTTACGAGTCAGTAGTTTCTGAACCTCTAGAAATTGTTCACCTCCTAAAAAGGTCTTAACAAACTAGAGCCCAACCGGGTCCTGTGGATACGCTCCTCTTGCATATTGAATTTGTTTGATCTAGATTTTATAATTGTTTCCATTTAGATTAACTAAATTTTTTTTGCATAAGTGCCATCCCCGCCTAATATTCAAAAGTCGGATAAACAGCCTTAGGATAATAATGAAAGTCGATACAAATTAAGATAGGAGAAATATCATTTGACATGTTAATTTAGGGTTAATTTAGATTTATTTTTTAGTTTTAAATCGTTCAGTTTATTATTTGCTCAGACATATTAGAAAGCCTAGTAGTTTGGTTCTTGTAGGTACTTTCCTATGGGATCGATACCTGTATTTACCAGGATTACTTACTTGACAACGATAGGATACACTGCCCTTTAGTGAGTAGTTTGATAGTAGTTTCCAACCACTGTCAAACGTGTGTCAATAACTATAACATAAACACAAAAACACAAAACGTAGCAAAAGCTTATATAGAAAGAAAAATAAAGTACAAAAGATACAGGGTAACTCATGCTGTATTTATAGTTGGAACAATTGGACTTTCTGAGCCTGCTTACTTAACGAATCTTGGTGAAGAAACACCTACTTCTCTACTTGTTTGACTCTATAGAAATACACCTTTAATTGATGTCCACTTATATTTTGAATTCCCTTCAGTGTATCAATCTCCACCACACTAGAAGTGTATACTTTATATACCTAAAATGGACTGATCCATGAACTCCACAACTTACCCAAGAAAAGTTTCTATCTTGAATTGTATAATAGCACTGAGTCCCTTGGATTGAACCTTTTCCCCACTATCTGCTTCTCATGCCATCACTTTATGCATTCCTTGTAAAATTTTGCGTTCTTATACGAGCTAAGATGAAGTTTGTCTAACTCAATGTGTTTCCTCAGCGGAAGCTCACCTGCAGCCTGCATATTAAAATTTATAAATTATAAAGCCCAATATGCATTATGTTCTAATTCTATAGGTAAATGGCACACTTTCCTAAACACTAGAGGGTAGGGTGACATTCCTCTAGGAATTTATAGGCAGTCTTGTCAGCCTCTAGTGCATTATCTAATTTTAGACTGCAATCCTTCCTAGATACACTAACCATATTTTCTAAGATTCTTTTTAGTTCCCTATTCGACACCTCAACTTGCCCACTAGTTTGAGGGTGATAGGGGGTTGCTACTTTATGGGTGACGATGTACCTTTATAGTATTGATTCGAAATTTCTATTTTGAAAGTGGGATCCTCCGTCATTGATAATAGCTCTAGGAGTCCTTTTGGGGAACTTCATTCACCACTTTAGCATCATTAGTGGGCAGCACCACCGCTTTAACCCATTTAGACACATACTCAACCACTAAAAGAATGTATTAGTTGTTATAAGACATTGACAATACGCCCATAAAGTCGATGTCCCAGACATCAGAGGGTTTACACACTAAGATGTCTTGCTGAAACATTCATTCTTTTCGGATATATTCTCAGATCTTTGACATATGTCATATGTTCAAATGTGCTTGTGACATCCTATTTCATTATCGGCCAAAAAAATCCACATGACAAAATTTTTCCTAAACTCCTATCTAGCTAAAAATGGCCTTTAGCCTCCCGATCATGACACATTCTAATGAATGATGGTATTTTCAAATCTGGCACACACCTTCTAATAATATTATTTGTAAAAAGCTTAAACAAGTGAGGATCATTCCAAAAATAACCCTTAACAATATTTAGAAATTTTCTTATTTGGCTATATTGAATAATAGGTGAAAGAATGTTACCAACTTTGTAGTTTGCAATCTCTTCAAACCACAAGACAGAATTTACCGTATAGAGCAGCTCATCAGGGAATGTGTCTGGTTCTATCTCTTGCTTAGAATCCTCTACTTCACTTGGCAACTATAATAAGTGGTCAGCTGCCACATTCTCAATTCATTTCTTGTCCTTGATCTCCACATCAAAATCTTACAAAAGCAAGATCCACCTGATCAATCTGGGCTTTGCATCCTACTTTGTCAATAGATACTAAAGAGTAGTATGGTCAGTGTAGACAATTACTTTAGATAAGAATGAATAATATCTAAAGTTATCAAAAGCAAACACTAGAGCTAATAATTCCTTTTTGGTTACATACTAATTTATTTGTTCCCCATTTGAGGTCCTACTAATATAATAAATTGGGTGGAAGAGCTTATCAACCAGGTCCCCTAAACATGCACCTTCTACAAGTCACTAGTATTGCACAATAACTCAAAAGGAAGGGTCTAGTTAGGACTTACCATCATCAGTGCATCAACCAATTTCTATTTCAACAAGTTAAAAGCAATTAAAAATTCATTATTCAAATTAAATGACACATCCTTTTGGGGTAATTCAGTCAAGGATTTTCCAATTTTTGAGAAGTCCTTAACAAACCTCCTATAAAACTCCGCATAACCTAAAAAAAACTCCTAACGAGATTCACTGAACTAGGAGGAGATAATTTTGCAATTACCTCAATCTTGGCTGGGTTGACCTCGATCACTTTCCTGATATTTTTTTATGCCAATGCATGATTTAACCTCGAACCTTAAATTGGCACTTCTCATAACTAAGTGCAAAATTTGTGTCCTCATATTGCTGAAGCACCTGGTCCAAATTTCTTAGACAAGATTCAAAGTTTTAACCACAATTAATTGATTTAACCTCGAACCATAAATTGGCACTTCTCATAATTAATTGATCAATTTACTGTTTGGTGAAATTGAAAGATCAAAATATAATGGATTGATTTAATTAACCGTTTGCGAAATAATTTGAGTCGGTGGAATTTAATTTGACCGATCAAAACTAATTGGACCTTGGAGACCTAATGGTTTGCATTTTATAATGCTTGTCCCATTAGGGATTCTATAGTCCATATATAAGGAAGGGGATGAATGAAATTGGGGTTAACCAATACACCATTTGCGTAAAACCCTAGATCAAGAACAGGTGTTCTTCATTTCATCCATTCCATGGTACTCTCGTGAATAATTTATTCAGCCTAGACCCTACTAGCATGGATCCATAGACGAGAGGGGTTCATGCATTAATCTTTAGTTGAATCGCTAGGATTCAGTGGCATCTCGGAAGAGATAAACGTTAAGCTTCAGATCTTTCCTTTTAGTTTCTTCTACAAACCCTAATTCTTATAATAGGATAGATAGATAATAAAATCCCTCAGATTTGCCAAATAAGTTTTAATGGGAATTGAATTTGGAAATTTTAAAAGCCTTCCATCGTACCTGTTGAGTTTTTGGGCCTGAATTTGATTCCGTTCAAGCTGCTAGTTCTCAAGACCTAACGATAAATGAAAACATAGAATGAGATATTGCCCTGTGCTTTATTGGGACCATGCCATAAGTATAATCCAATACATTAAAAATGTGTAATTTTTATGATTATGGGACTTAAAAAAAGATTTCTCTTCTTTTTTCTTGTGGATTGTTGGAACACGTCTACTATATAGGCCTCCATGTTAATCCTATTACCCAATACCGTATAGTACAAGATAAGAAGCTCTATCTCATCAATCTTATTTGCTTTGTGTTTTCCACTGTAATTGAAGCAAATATATTTATGCAATCCAAAATAGGAGAGGAGTTCTAAAATGTTGGGTCCTAAGGTTTTTCAAGTTATAAATACCTCTACCATTTTTATGCCAGAACTTCCAAGAACTCCTTCCCTCGGGCCAGCTATCTACCCCACCCTCAATGTCCACTATTCTACCCATTAATTCTATAAATAATTTGTATTCATTACCAAACATACGAAAATGTAGGGGTTTTCTAGGATTGAATTATTAACAGTGGAGGTGAGTGTTGTATAAAATTCAAGGGTAAAGCCTTAAATGTATTATTTGTAGCACTGAAAAAGCTAAACCACCATATCTTTTTAATTTTATTCATGAACATACCCTTCATCCCCAAATCGGTAATTTGTTGAAATTAAATACAATTAAAAGGTAATATTTCCAAATTACATAAAGCAGTAAAATGCGTACCTTCATTCACTTATTATTAAGGAAAAATATAGTTCAACTTAAAAGAGATAGAGATGTGAGATCCCAGGTTATGTGAGGGAGCTACTGGGTCCTCTTCTTGAGCCCTTGATGTTTCTGCTTGGTGTGGTCTCTTCCCTGCTACTTTGGTACGAATCATATTGAGGGTTGAAAAAGGAATTAGCAAGAAGAAAACTTTACAGAAGAAAATTTGAGAGAGAAAATTTAGAGAGGAAAAGGTGGAAGAAGAAAATTGGGGTAGAAGAAGACTTGCAAAAGGAAAACCATAAGGGAAGGGGCTTAGAGTTTTAAAAGGTGAAAAGGTAAGAGAGAAAAATTGGGGAAGAATTAGGTGAAACACAAGTTTATTCAATTAATATGTAGATTTGCGAAAAATACAGGGTATAGCACGTCGTATATAGCTTAGGAAACATCGTGTCACATCGCAAAACATGGGTGTGGTATTTCATGTCCTATATATGACACGACATGTCATCCCAGAAATCATTGGTACTGACTTTCAGTAAGGTGACACATCCTCGTGTCATATATGACATGGAATGTTACCTTCAAAACATGGTTTCCCAATTTCTTTGGTGGTGTGACACGTTTATGTGTCACATGTGACAGAACATGTCACCCTAAAACTAACAAATTCCACTTTTTCTAGTGGGGTGACACATTCACATGTAAAATATGACACAAGGTCTCACCCCAAGACATGACTATTTTTCTCAAGGGGAGTGACACATTCAATGTTAAATGTTACATGATGTATCATTCCTACAATTTTGGCACTCAAATTCTAGTGGAGTGACACATTTTTCATATCACATATGACACAACATATCACCCCATTGTTTTGCAAATTTTTTTGTAAAGAACATGGGTAACATATCACGTTGCTTGCTTTACTTCACTCCACTGTCCATTTTTGCTCTTGAGGGAATCTCACCTGTATAACTGATAAGGTTATATTTGACCTTATATTATAGGTATTGTTATGGTTTGATAATGGATAATTTGACTCATTTTATTTGTTTTTGTTTGCTCTTCTATGCAATTTTTATTTCATTTGCATTTAGGTCTTTTGTGTGCATTTTGGTTGTTTTTAGTTAATTTTCAGTGTCTCTTGTATTTTGTTGGTCCGAGGTCAT